>MOOZ01001272.1:40225-67869 GCA_002930495.1 Cecropterus lyciades
TGCCGCCCATGGACATCTGTAATCAACCCTAAGTAAGATAAAAGTTTCACTTAAGGTTAGCCACAGTTGTCCCCCGTACCACACCCGTCAGACCAGAACACAGCAGCACTTGACACTGCTGTTATGAGGCAGGAGTAGGTGTGGCGGTGGTGCTTCCGGAGTCGAACCACAAAGAGTTCTACCACCTTCATACGATTCTAATGATAATCCGTCAAGCCGTTTGGGCTATAACGAATGCCAAAGACATGGACATATGTACATACATGTTACATACACATATTATACGCTCGAAAAACATTACCCTCCTTCTGATACAATCGTGTAACAATGGTTGGACGTCAAATTGGTGAGCAGCGGAATGCTATTTTGATATTTTGCGGGATCACCGGTAGAGAGTCACAGTAGAAAAAATTAAGTGCTTTGAATTTATATTGGTACAAAATTACTGTAGAGTAAAATTAAATGAGATAAGACTACTATATACATACATGACGAGGTAAATTTCATGTACCAAAATAACAAAAAGGATTTATTGTCACCCATTGAACTAATGAGTTAATCATTATAACTTGGCTATATGATAAAATGTCAAGATGTTAATATGACTATCCCTATGATATTCAAATAACATTCTTTTGGAAACATCTCAATCATAACTAAGGTTTGGTTTTGTTGCAACAAATTTGTAACTTAGATTTTTAATGTAATTTTTCCTGTGACGCTGTAGTCATTTTTTAAAGTGTAACGAATTTATGGAACCGCGGTAGCATACACGATAACATGATTGCCGATGGATCTAGGCGGTCGCCAGATAAATTAGTTAACGTTGCAAGCGAAGAATATTTAATTTTTTCAGGACTTATATCGCAAATACTATGTTGGACGGCAATAATTAGTGGCAACTCATTTCGCCATCGACGAGGCCACCCCGTACCTCAACCTCGCCACCCAACCTGTTTCAGAATGAAACTGACCCAATTCCTCAGCTGCATTCCCCCTCCGCACCGAATGACGTCAGAGGGGACCTTCACAAATAATAATCGTATATCCCACTTTCGAGATACATAGGAATGTGGCGCCTATACCGAAATTACAACAATCAAATAGCCGTGTCGCTGCAACGGTGGTTGCGGCACTTTGCTTCTGGGTCAGGAGCGGCAGAGAGTCAAAAACTGGGTCAGCCCGGGTTGCAAGTCTCTATTCATGAATCGAAGCACGCCGGGTGACGCTCGCCCGTTCATTCTTACCCGGACTTGTTAATCGAAGTCGACGCTACCTGCGTGCGCCGCTCACATGAATCACGGAGGATAAACTCTAAAAATTAATTGATGCATATGACAATCATCGCGAGTTCATAATGATTAACATAGATTAGCGTAAGTAATTAAATTTTACGAAATTATTCTAGTTACTTTTTAATATGCGACCTTCGTGCATGTAATAGAATAAACATTACGAAATAATAATAAATCTGATAAGAATAATAGTAATGTCATGAATATGTACATGATGAACTATTTACATTTGAGGTTTGTTAGAACCCTTCGTGGTTCGACAGTGGAGGCTCCCCCGTCACGGTTATCATCCATTATCAGAACAATTCCACTCTTGTGAACTAGTTTAATTTCGTTAAAAGGTCTTATTATATTGTTTTATAATCTATTATAGCAACGTATCGCAAACATTATAAAGCAAGCTTCATGTTATTACCAACAGCCTGACTTAGTACTTCAGGTGTGTAAAAAACACACATCGATAGTTTCAATTTTGTATAAACGGCACAGTCATTATATCCATACAAAATGTCTGACCTTGTAAAGCACTCTACTTCCGTCATAACATATACCAAAAAACCTCGAACCGTCTATTTATAGCAGTGTAACTTAAAACAGAACTAACATCATTATGTCTGGCTTGAAATACGGGGCGGTCAAATAGACCAATATGTTTAGTGGAGCCGCGGGTGCGTCCTTGTGACGCATTCTCCCGCCTTGAAACATGAATGAGCTTAACAATAAGCTAGCTATGAATAATCGGACTAGTTTTGATGTCAAAAATATGTTCATATACATATCGATGTGTGTGATATATGGATAGCTAGCTGTGTTCGTGGCTTCTGCCGCGTTTACATTATGCCACAGTAACCGTAAATATTCCGGAATAAAATATAGCTTATGTGCGGTTCTACACTATCAGTGTATCTCTGTGTTAAATTACCTCCAGCTTCATTAAGCCCTTCTAGCTTGATTGAGTAATAATCGATCCAAACCTTCGCATTTACTATAATATAAGAAAGGAGTAAGATGTACATATTATTTTAAAATATTTACTA
This sequence comes from Cecropterus lyciades, assembly GCA_002930495.1. Taxonomy (NCBI): domain Eukaryota; kingdom Metazoa; phylum Arthropoda; class Insecta; order Lepidoptera; family Hesperiidae; genus Cecropterus; species Cecropterus lyciades. The sequence continues at coordinate 42,558 of MOOZ01001272.1, forward strand.
CTTAACATTCCTATTCTACTTAGTAGCGGTCATATTCACTCTGCTTGACTGAGCAGCGCATACATTAGTAATGACAGTAGAAAATTTATGTACATCGGACAAAGGCAGCTGCCCGTCATCTATTAATTTCGTAATTGCTACTTAACATATCAACGAACGGATCATTAAAACGTTACACAAAGTATACTGTAAAAGATGCCCTGTACTATTTGTTTCGAATAGCATCACTGTCTTTCTCCCGTGGATATCGTAAAAAATGACAAAGGATTAGATCCGAAAAGTGAGCAGCAGTGTCTACTGGTGTAGCATGAACACTTTTGATTTTGCTAGTCGTCATATGCCGCGGCGTAGCGTTGCCGCATGGCGTAAAGCCTCGAGGAACCCCTCCTTGCCCGGGCAATTCTCTCAGTGGATACGCTGTCCACCGGCGTTATTGGTTGCCATTTAGCAGCGGTACAGATTTGGGACTTCAGTAAACGCGATAAGCTACCACTGCAGATTTAGTCTCCCTGATGGTCGGGGAGTCCCTCAAGCTCGTGAGGGAGCGGGCGCCCTGCGGGAGGTCGAACGTGAAGAGACGCGAACCCTCTGAGATGAGCATGTAACCCGCTATCAGCACGCTCGTACATACGGCGCGCCAACCGAGTCACAAACTCGTCCAAGGCTTGCACCTTAAGGTCCCGTCTCAACACGTGATTCCGAACGTATGAACACCTACTGCGGTCACCAATACGCATGCCAGGCGCGGTGGTTATTGGCAAAGATCCCCATTAGGGGAAACCTATGTCAGCCCTTTGAGGTCCACTATGAATACTTTATTATCCTACAATTAGGTAGTTTCAGAAGGTACAAGACTGATTTGCGACACGTTTTGTAGTTAAATTCAGTAACAGATCTTAAATTAAAAATGGATGGATGGTACTCCACTATAATTAAAAAAAAGACAGGATTTAATACAAAAATACGGTGTCAGGTTTGGCCGTAAACCATGATGTTGATCGACGGCATATGAATCAACATTGAAAAGCACCTAAAAATAGATGTCTAATAAAGTTCGATGTAATTAAAGATTTAACGCTGGAGAGCTGGCTTACGATTCGTTCATGTTTCATAGTTCATATATGCAAAAAAGAATATGCTTATATTTATATATTATTAATTGATTTTTCTATTACATTTTACTGTATGAAATTAATAAAAAACGCATAATTTAATTCAAAATATCTTATATATAAAATTTTCGTGTCACATTGTTAGTTGTTATACTCCTCAGAAACGGCTTGACCGAATTTTATGAAATGTTACACGTATAAAATTTCCACATATTCTGTAGGTCTGAGAATAAGTCGTAGTCTATGTCTTTCCTAAGTGATAACGGTCCGGTCCAGCTTAGACATATTTGTTGGACAAGTCAAAAAGTAGCTCAGATGCTCTTGGAACCGAACAAGCAACCAGAAGAAACAACGTCGTACAGGTAAATAAATCTGCTGCCCATCTCTTCGAAAATATACGAATCATTATTATTTCAACGCATTGTGCCCATTCACAAAGATAATAAATAAATTCCTGCTAACGAGTTTAGATTCCGAAAAAAACATGTCACCCTTGATTAAGTAAATAGACTACAAAGAAATCACAATCGCGATCACAGGAAGCCAAATATTACTGTACCTGGGTCTTCCTGGAAATATCCCCTTTAAAATCAAAACCGCACATCCTGATTACTTATACTGAATTTTTGAAATCTTTTCTACAACACCGACACTTGGAGATGCAATGTGTCTCATAAATGCAGGCATTCCACAAGGCAGCGTGTTGGGGTCCATGTTGTATCTAATTTTCACCGCATATTTACCAACATCAGCATCAGTAACCACCGGATTATATGCAGATGATACTGCACTCTGAACTTCACATAGCGATCCAATAATAGCTTCAAAAATACTGCAGAGAATCTTAGACGACATATCTTATTGGCTTTAGAAGTGGAGAATAAAGGCGAACAAAACTAAGTCTGTAAATGTTGAATTCACATTGAGGAGAGGACCCTGACCCTAATCACACTCAATAACAGCTCAGGTAGGTGGTCTGCTTTTAGGACTCTCAAGTTCTACAAGCAGACCACGTAAGATATGTTGAACTACACTTGGACAAGACATAAATCCGACTAAAGTAGAGACAGTGGAAGAATAGGTAAAATCAGCATTTATCATAGTTTAGCCCGCGTTTAAAAATTGCTACTTTGTGTACCTACTTACTTCTAACCAAAATTACAGACCTTCAAAAATTTTACCAAAATGTTATCATTTTATCAAAGAGAATTGATAACAAAACAGATATACGCGCCGACGACGGCGGCGGATCGCACATGGAACGCGCGCGTTCTTGAGTTTTAATTTCTTTGTGCGGAACACTAAATATTTTTATTAGTTATAGAAGTAAGTAAATAGTATAATCCGTTAATACGTTTTATACTGCCAAAGTCACACATGCATATAGACAGATGTTTAATCACTAATACCACTTATACTCTCTTTTAATATAGACATTTCATGAAACCATTTCTATCATTTTATCCGTTGATATTATATATACAAAATAGGACGATTTCCCATCCATCTAGGAATAAGTCAATAAAATCATGATAAGGTTTATAAAATCCATCTCCACTACTTTAAAAGCTTTTTATCTATTAACTCTAGAATAGTCGATACTATGAAAGAGCAGATTTAATAAATTTGCTGGAAATCTGTAAATGCCAAGGTGCGAACTTAAATGTCAAACGTAGAGTCGATATCGCACTTGTTGCGTCGTGACCCGGTCAGCGGGGCGCGGGGGAGGTCACTGACCGGACGCATCCTGACGCATGCGACCTACCACCTGCATAGGTAAAGTTCGAAGGTCAAAATTAAATTCATTTCACATTAAAATAAATTTCAATTTTAATATGTTTAGTTAACTTTTAATATACTGTGGGAAATGTCCGCGTCGTAGCTGCCAGTTAAAAGGCGTGCAATCAAAGTCCTAGGCCATTTGGCATGCCGTCCACCTGGTAAAGGTAAATGGTCGCCGCCACCCATGAGCATCTCTAATCATCCCCAAATAAGATCAGAGAATTTTACCTGAAGTTGGTAACAGATGCATCGCTACCCCTAAGGACTAAGTTGAAACGCCTCTGATAATTATGTCTACCTTACCACCCTTCAAAGTAAAACATATAAAATACTACTGGTATTTAACAAAGCTATTGTCAGAAATAGGTGTGGTGGTGGTGTCTACAAAGTCGCACTACAAAGGCTTTACTTTTTATAAAATAATAAGTGCGAGCGTATTAACCTTACTAAGAACACTTGTTTTTTTTTAATACAACATTTTGAAGGACAATTTAGGGAGCCCGCGTATAGACAGTACCTTCAGTCATGATGATACGATGAGATAGTAGATATTGCCTTATATTATTATGATGTAACTTTAGATTTCGTCGTAGGTCTAGAACGTGATAATGATAACGAAGAACCAACTACCCTCACTGCAAAATTATTTCAAGAACGTCTTCTAATTTGCAGTAAATTGGAAAATCATTTTCTTATTAATCACCCCAATTCCGAACGAGCCTTCTAACCACTTCACAAACGGAAACCATTATCAGAAAGTGATAATGATTAAAAAATGTAAAACTACATAACTTTTGAAAAAAAAAATTGTTTGAATACAAGTTTATTTCAAGCTTTTATATGAATTTCATTCAAACATTCGTAGAAATTTATTGAGCAGTCTATTTCGTTTAAGTTCCGAACACTATTCATGCGGTTTTAAGTTAATTTTAACGGGTTGTTTTAATCTTATGCAATTTTAAGAATATTACGGAACGTATCCCTCCTTTTTCAAGACAAGAAAATCTTTTTTATGCGAATTATTTATATGCGCTTTTCTGTAGAACGTATCAACCGCATAAAACGAGATCTTACCTTACCTTAGAATAAATGCATTAAACAATGAGAATCCATCACACGATAATATAATGGATACCAGAGATTACAGTAGGTAGTTCAGTATGTTTTAACTGACTTCCAAAAAAGAGGCGGTCCTAGGTTCCGATTTATGTGTAAAAATTATATGATTATTATAAAAATTATATGATTGTTTATGTGTAAATATTAAATGAGTTAGTCATTTACTTTTAAATAAAAGCGTAACTCATGTATAAAGTAATATTTGAAGTTAACATATTTTGGTTAAAAAAATCGCTAATAAGCCTTCAAGTTTTAAAGTTGTTTTTGTAGTACGCAATAAATAATTTAATTTAACAATAATCGTATGACGTTACCTCTATAATTTTCATGCATCATATTTGTATTTTACTATTTAATCAAGCTAAAATAAGAGGATAAGTAGGAAAAAAGTTAATAACATAAGTTAAATCTAGTTGGATTAAAGTAGAATTATATTTATAGGACCAAACGGATGTTGATTATAAAAGAGAGTATGCTACGAGCTGTACCCACTTTCGAATATAGCTCCTTCCTGCCTGGATATCTAAAGATCAAAGGTCACTCTGTATCAGGCGAGGTCCCGATTCGCCATAAATAGGACACCGGTGATGTAGCTGCGATGGACGTCAATGCAACACACACATGATTTATGCCACTTTAAACGATGCGCAGTAACTTGCACGAGTACTTATATATAGCGTTCAAACGATTTTTATAAAAGTCAGTAGGTAACTGACTTTTATAAAAATCAGAGAGACGAGAAGAAAGAGACGGAGAGCAAAGTTAAAAAAAGAACAATTCACAAGCAAATGTAACATTCCGTTTGATTGAATCCCACAAAAATAAGTGTAACTTTATCATGTATTGTTAATTACATTGTAGAATTATATGTGAATGTTTCGAATTATATTGGTTATCTAGTTGATACAAAAAACCACCTATTATACTAAAAACAAATACCAAACCGAACCAATGAAAATGGGCAAATACGAAAAACATACATCTTTATATGATAAAGTGGCGGTATATAATGCATGTAGCATAGCATTGTTCAAAATATTATTTTATTATCTCAAGGAAGTGTCCTTATTTCAAAACATTGGAAATCACATACAATTATGAATTGGCGCTAGTGGTCGCCTCATATGAAAGTGAAATGGCAAGCACACCTTTCCGTCTAACCGCAAGAACTGCTTCTCGTTATAAATAGGTGTGGCAGTGGACACCCGGACGAACCAACGGTAGTTCCACTACCTTGTAAATGCCCTATGACAAGTCGTACGCTTTTTGTATGGCATTCGAAGATCCGTCAGTTCCTTCCTTGAGATTTCCTGGCTTTCTGGATTTATTACGTATTGCTTTTAATAAGCAGAAATTAGGATGGCGCTCACCGTTGTAGAATCTTGGTAGCACCGCTATCTAAAAGTTATTGGCATTTTTTTTATCGGCACACAATTAAAACTTTGTGTGTTTTTAATAATAAAGATTTAGTAAGCGATCATGCAGTCTACCTGCTGACAAATGGCCACCGTCGCAAATGGACATCGCAATAATCAAGAGTCTTACATGCGGTCGGTGGCAAATATGTTGCTAACCCGGAGAACTAAGTTGCGATGACTCGGATAACTTATACAACGAGAACACCGTAGCGCTTAACAGAAACAACGACAGAAGAATTCCAGCCATAAAGCATTTTGTCACCTTTAATAATGTCATTGTTGACATTATCATAAAAGCTATAGTGATGTCTGTATTTCAGGTTTTAGAACAAGTTTAAGTCTTATGACTTTGAATATATATATTTTTTTAATACATTGCCACATGTGCCTCATATTGGGAAAGATTTATAGTAATCTAATTTACAATATCAAGTTATGGCTTGGCTTAAAACTCCTCCTTAGCTAAGATGTCAAAGACCTAAAGTTCTATAAATATACTGCATCAAAAGTTATTATTAACATTAGCTTCAATTTCAGATGTGGGGTTGCATAATGTGGAGGCTGGCGTCTATGACGTCAGGGGGGCACGGCGCGGGCGCGGCAGCCGCGGCCCATTCATGGGGCCGCTACACGCACACACCCACACTGCCTCGCGCCCCTGAGGCCACATGATTGTGATTTTCGTTATGACGTCACTAGACCCCGACCAATAGCAGCGCAGATCCATTCAAGCCTAACTCCTGAAGGAAAAATCGTCGGATTTTGGCACCAGTCTTCGGGCGATCGCGTAGCTAGAAGGTTTTGCGCTGGGTACTTTGGCGTACGCGTAACGAAATGCATATGTTTGCACTCTTTGAGATGAAAATTGGTTTCTTTCAGCTGGGATGGTAGATACATCATTGACATTGTAAAATACAGTGGATTCGTAGATCACCAGATTTTTAAAAGGTAAGTGTTAGAAATAATTAAAAACCATATAAACCAGAAAATAAATTTTAGTGATAAAAAGAACCAAATTATCATAACGGAACAAGCACGTGTAATCTACAAGACTACGCTACGATGCTACGCCGCCTACGCTCTGTCTAACCCGTAGCTTCGTAGACTCGCCCACGCTCGGTCCTGCCTTACAAAACTTTTCTCACGCGACTCTACATCACACTTGTATAGTTTGATGTTTTTAAAACAAAGTTTTACTTACGAATTTTCTTGCAACAAAATACTACATAAAGTACATGTAAAACGATAAACACGCTATACTACGATAAACTTCAAATTTAAAAAATACTTTCTTCACTTAAATAAACTATTAGGTATTTTTATGTAATCAACTGTTTAATTAAATTTTTAGTACAAAATACATACCATGGTCGATCATAAATTAGTTAGCATCTTTTTCAAAATTAATAAGGAATGCAAAAAATATATTGTATGATAAGACTCCATTCTATGTTTTTATCTTAATAATATAGTATCTTAATATCGAAATAATCACAACTTTTATTGAGAAATTTTTCACAGGCTTGTGTTTTTCATGGTTCACAAGTGGTTCAATCAATCAAAGTGGTTCAGTGGTTCAATCAATCAGGAATATTGTTTTACTCTTGTATGTCTCGTAATATACAAGATCGCAAGCAATATTACATGATCTATATACATAGTTGGCTCACTTAAGTATGAGACCACCATCCCAGTCCTCAGGAGTAGCAACGCACCCGTGATCGACTTCAGATAGAACCTTTGTTCTATATGAACACTTACCATCAGGTGCTCTCATAAAAAAGATAAAGTTAGGTAAATTTGAATTGTAGTATAAAGTAGTGGCCTTATGATGCTCTTATGAACCCAATATAAAGAGTCTGTCGCAGAGAAACAAAAACAAATTTTAAATAATATGACGTATGAATAAATTCATAAAAAGAAAAAAATATATAAGGATAGTTGTATATGTATGTATATATCAACGTATACATTCTCGAAATTAGTGACTGAGATATTATTTTTGAATTGAACTACGACAAAATATATTAATATCTTAAAAAATTATTAATTTCTTATTTTGGCACAATTAAAATAAAAACAATCAGAGTCGATTACGAAGTCCATAGTGGGTAATGAGCAATTTTAACTTGAATTTAATCTCAAAGTTATTAGTTTAAATGTTTCAAAAATAACAGCAAGAGCAATTGAGTTCTTGGCTTATCATAATAAGCCATACAAAAATATGAATGTGAAAATAAATTATTATTTTATTTGTGTCCATAATAATTATTAAGAGTAGTCAAGTTTTAGTACAACACTTTTCTTTGTGTTATTTAACTAAAAGTGATAGAACGGCTACCGGTGCAGCATCTGTACCCCAAATAAATCAAGATTATTTCCTGGATAAGTCGGGACAAAAGCCTCACTACTGAAGACAAAGACAACTATACAAAGTTGGAATCGATCAATCCGTTTGTCTAGTAAAAAGTGCATTACCTGCACTTTTTTAGAACAAGTTAGAAAACAAATACGACTTAAATATATTTAGATTCACATCACGGAACAAACGAGACCCGTACAATAACTTATTTTTTAAGGAATTTATCCTACGTTAAAATTATAGTTCTATACACATCTTTTTTAATAAAAAAATAAAATTCATTGAAGCTTTGATGGATAAGCCCCATGAAAACTTATATCCATTTTATTCTACTAATTAGCCAGATTAAATAGCCCTATTTGTTATAGTATCTTCATTTATATAACCTTTAACAGTGGATTAATCTCAATAATTAATTGGTAAGGAGGATTTTTTATCTTTAGTATTCCAAATTATTCCTCAAGGGTAGCAAGGCATCTATGACCAATTTGAATTAGGACTCTATTTTTTTTTTTGGGTTGATTACAGATGTTCTTGGGCGACTTATCATTATATCACTTACACTTACCAATACTAGCATTTTCACTTTAACCGCATTTAGTTTTGTGTCTATTTAACGCCAAACTACATAATTTCAACGTTATGTTCATATTTAGGTCTATTTCTCCTATTGAGACCTGATATAACTGAAAAACTGTAAAAGATTTCATTAATCAGTTAGTTAATATGAGTGACATTAATTAAAATAATTATTGATTTAGTAATATGAATGTAAGTAGTATACAGATATTTCGAAGCGTGTAATATAATTCATTACACGCTTTAAAATAAGTGTATTTATTTGTTTTTTTTTTTTAATATTAATAAGAATTCACTTTTATCGTTACTTACTTAAATAAGTACTACGCAATACTTAAATAAGTAAGTAACAATGAATGAGAATGCACGCAATAGAAGAGAGTACTTATTTCCTTATCTTTCAAGAGACCAGAGTTTTTATGAATTGTTTGCTTTGCCTAATGCAAAAGAACATAATGTTTATAACGAATTATTTTTAATTAGATTCAAGTAGTAAATGAGCTTGCAGTGCATCTGACGGTAAGTGACCAGTACCGCCCAAGAACCAACTTTCACCAACTCTATATAAAAAAAATTATATCTCAAACCGATCACCGGTTTGTTCTCTTTAGGATGGTTGCCTTAATGTTCAAAAATTTTCATTGAAAATGACAAAGCCATTTAAAACTGTTACACTGTTATTGATCGTTTATAAATAAGAGGGGCTTAATTTTATAACATGCATGTCATGCATCATAATATGTACGCTCAACTGTACGAGTATTAACAATACTTTTATCGGTAGAAAGGGTATTTTTATAAATAATATAGCTTACATTCTCTTTTGGTTTTTTGTTCATTTTATCTTCAGCATACATGACTTTGTTACATCATTCTTGAATATTATATTGATATAAGTTAAACATACACATAACTTAATAAAAAGACAACTTAAAAATAACACAGAGACAATTAACGTACTTAGTTGAAAAAAATAAAGTAACATCATAAGGACTTAGTCTGAATTAAATACATATAACTTATGAAACATCTATTTGTCTATTTTTGGCAATATCTAAACATAATTCTAAAGGCTACAAAGAAACAATATCCATAAAACTATAGAAGCTATTCGTATCCGACGGTAAGGGTGGGGTTGGTACGAGGGACGGTTCTCAGTTTGACGTCAGAGCTCTCCCGTGACGTCATCGGTCTTGCCACACCCGCTCTTGACGTCATCAGAGCACCCCAGTTTGGCACCCCAGTCAAAGACGAGATGACTTAACAATAATAATATGTGTTTAATCCAAATAACATCATTATTACTCTCTTTTATGCCAAAATATTTTTACTGTTCACATATTGCATATTAATACTAATGCATAATTAGAATATATTAAAAATTAAAATGTGTGATAGACAAATAAAAAGTTAGCATGAACGTTTCAATAATAATATTTAATCGGGTTAGTAATCGATCAATCAGTCAGTTAGCTAACAAAACGACAATCTGAATGCACCATTGCTAAGCTTTTTGCTTGTAATAAAATTCAATGAACGAGCTTCGCGACGTCACGGGTTCTGCAGGTTGTAATGCCATCCCTCTCTTACGTATGGCTGGGGATGCGTGAGACTGGAACAGAAGGACGCAATGACCTAGTTTTCCGACCTCGCTCGGGAGGGATCGGCTTCTATTTTTAATCTGAAGGTCGATTTATTTATAGACCTGGACGCGCGGCGTCGGGACGCTCTTCAATTGTAATTAATCGTTACCGTCGCTATAATTACATATTATATATAAGTAAAAAATATATTAAGAACTATTTATTTACATAATTTTATGAGATACACTTAGTTGTATTAAAATTTGAACATTGAATTTAACATATATTGTCATATGTCATTAAAGGTGGTACAACTCTTTGCGGTTCGACTCCGGAAGCACCACCGCCACACCTATTTCTGCCTCATAACAGCAGTGTATTGCGCTGCTGTGTTCTGGTCTGAATGAAGGGTGTGGTAAGGGAAAAATACTTTTCCAAGGCATTCCATCTTAGTCCTCAGGGGTAGCAATGAATTTGTGGCTAACCTTAGGTGATACTTCGATCTTACCAAGGGTTGATTACAGATATCCATGGACGGCAGTAGCCACTTACCCATCAGGTGGCCTGCATGCTCGTTTACTACTTCCATACTATGAAATATAACTAAGACTTACGATCATTTACTCATGGCAGTTCTCCATAAACTAATATCTACCACAAACTGTGTGGTAAATATTAGTTTATGGAGAAGAGTGGTCACTACCGCACATGTACATTCGTTACCAACTTCATACAGAACGTTGGTTCTACATGAAACCAAACACATATGCGTTGCCACTCCTGAAGTCTGAGATCGCCTCTAAGTGGACGTAGTCCAGCATCCACACCCGTTCGAACCATCGAACCATACCCCGATCGAACCATACGATAAACACTACTCGAAATAGATGCAAGAAGGCTAATCTCTGTACTAACAACGTGATGACTACCACATATAATGAAACAACTTGTATACGGTAAGAAAATCAATAACAACACTATAAATTTAACCATCACTCGTTATTCTTACAGTTTTACTAATTCTTAGTTCCATTCAGTCAAGCCCAAATATCACATTTTATCACATAACAGTCAAGTTACAAATATCACATTTTCTTTCCATTCATTCTCAGGGCACAAATAAACTTTACGTATAAGTAATATTTACGTGTAAGACATAATTATATTATACAGTTTTTTTGATCAAATTCATTCAGCTGCGTCTAAATTCGGCCTGGACGGACAAAGGAACAAAAGCTCCAATATTGTAATATAGTAATGATAATACGGTAGAAAGGAGCAAATAGAGCACATAGCATCTGATCATCACTAAGTTATACATTTTACAAAAGGTACTCCTAATGAGTACGAAAATTATATATTTTTAATAATTTTCGTCAATTTCATGAATTACTTAATAACAAGTTTGTTAAAGATACGAAGCCGATGAAAGCTTCTAACTTTATCTTGGGATATTGTTGATGCTGTTGATTGTTGTATTTGTTGATGGACAAAGATATTTCTGGACGATAGAGAATAAACGAAAATATATTGATGACTAATGACTTATATTTTTTGTTAAGTCCGAACATATTTAAGCAGGTACAGAGTGTCTAGGTAAGTATAAAAGTTACTTTGTAAGTATTATATTGAACTTCCGCATTAAATTTTATTAAATACACTGCTCACGATAACTCTACCCTAACAGGGCTGCCGCCACAACCTGTCAACGTGAGGGGATGCGGACATAAGGTTAACGTATACCGCGGCCATGACGATTGACTACCGCAATTCACCTCATGTAAATAAATTCTTTATACATTCCCCTAACTATACATTTTTTTAGTAATGAGTAAAAATAAAAATTTATTTCATAATACATATATCTACAATTATTATCTATTCTCACGACAAGTTTTTATATTATAGCAGCTGACGTACCTACCTGTTCTGCGCTATGGGACATAAATAGTCGCCATCTTTAAATAGTGCAAAATATCGAAATCAAAAGTAGCATTTAAGTAGACCAGGTCAATAAGCTACATCCATGCAAAATGTCAAGTAAATCGGACCAGTGGTTCTTGCGTGATTGAGTAACAAACAGACACATACCACCTCATTTTTATTTGTAAGTATAAATAAAATTGTACATTGCAACAAATCATTGTTGCGCGGATAAATCTGAAAATGACGGATGTAGAAATAATCTGAATAAATCTAATCTGGAGAATCTCGCGAAAAGATTTTATATGATACGGCAATGCAATGATTTGACAAAAGTATTTTTTTGCTTTTATTTCGCTATAGATAGATATCGTTATAATTACATTTGTAATTATTTACGAACGGTTTTCATGACACATTGCAGTATAACCGATATAAGGCTATGAAGCATCGGAGCGGGACGGGTAGTCACTCGTTGTGTGAACACATCCGCAGCTCAGTGCGCTAGATATCATTACGGTGTCGTGTGGCCGGAACTGCGCGGGGCTTCGGGCTCGTGTGTCTTAATCTGTCCTGTCCGTCCTCTTTATATCCAGCCGTTTAGTGGATTCACTAACCTATTAGAAGGATGCGTTTTTGTTAACGAAATTCTATATCGTTTGAACTATCTGTTAAAGCGATTGAGTTTCAAAATATGGTAAAGATACCGTTTCTCATTATTTTTTATTTGAAATTTCATTGTCGTTTTTTTTTTCAATAATAGCATAGTTAACATTAGACTAAAATTATAACCATAAGTACTTAATGCAAAAAATATATTAATTAAAATTAAAAAAATCTACTATTATGAAAATTTTACAATAATTTTGAATCGTTATAATCTAGTAATCGATGTTTGTAATATAAATTATCCTTCACGCACTATAAAATACTTCTTGTATTTGTTTTTGAAATAAAATAGGTTAATTGTTGTATTTTCTCAAAAAATGTTATCTCACAAAACTTTATAATAATACACTTACGCTACTGGTTTTTTAATTTCTAGAATCTCTTGTAATTAGTGATATGCTGGATATCCGTATTCGCTGATATCCGAGGCAGGAAAAAGATCTGTATCCGTATTACTTTTTAGGAGGACTATTACATATTATTCATAAATTCATGAAGCGGACAAAATTCAAAATGTACATAGGGTATTAAGTTGCAACAGGTTATTAAATTAAATTTAAAATTATGTTCATTCTTTACAATCATATATTTGGATATCATTTATATTGCAATACTTCAGTATATTAACATGATAATATGTACTCTACTATATAAAGCAGGTATCTACTGCAAAGACTTTATAATCATATCAATCACAAATAAATTAATCTTTATATATCACTACTAAACCACTGTGTAGACATTTTTATCGTAAATATCATTGCACTAAAACACAAATTTAATGTTAGTTGCCCCGTCTCACACTAAACTATAAACGAAGAAAAAAATACGCCAAGCCATACAGTGTCCTTACTTTAACATTCGTTATGTATTTTGCAATGATGAGGAAAAACGTAAACAATGATTAATTTGAGTAAATTTAAGGGCACAGGTCGAAACATGTGAATAAAGCAACTGTCGCTTGAAAGACACGCGTATCAAGTGAGAAAATTTGTAAAAATCTTGAGATTAAAATCTTAACCATCCGCAAAATCTCTACTTATAATATACGTATTTTGATAGGCACTTGAGCTCTTCCTGCATTGTAGTATTCATTTACATGTTCGTGTATCTTGAACAAAAAAAATTGTCAGCTGATCTGTTTCTGCTACCACTGCTCCAACCACCCACGAAGCCGCATTTTTTAACAAATTGAAGTAGCAAACGAGCATACAATCCACCTGATGCTAAGTCCTTACTGCCGTCCATGGACATCTGTATGCAACCTCACATAGAACAAAGGTTTTATCTGAAGCCGATCGTAGATGTGTTACTCCCGAGGACTGAAATGGTCGCCTCATTTATAAGTGAGCCGGCACCCACTCCGTTCCAACGAAACGCAAGAACTGCTTCAAGCTAGAAATAGGTATGGCGGTGATACCTCCCCGGTCGAATTACACTGCTTCTACCACCTGGTAAAACTGACGTTACGTGACTGGTAAAACTGGCTAACATTCATATCGCTTGGTGATACAATATTCTGAAGTATTTTAAAAAATGTGGACCGGGAAATGATTGTCGAAATTAGCGCATAAATTTCATAATGCGCCAGACTTTCCTGCAATATGAGATTTATATATTACTATACTTTTTATAATACACATGCAGCAAACGAGCACGTTTGGATGGACTCACAGATGCGACGCCCTTATCATTCTTGAGACCAGAACACCTAAACGCTTAGCATTTCTAGGCAGAAATAAATGTAGCAATAGTCAAACCACAATAGGATCTGCCAATTTCGATTAGACAGAAATATATGTGGCAGTAGTGCCTTAGGAAAATGTGAATTACATGATTTTTTATTGTTGTTGCTGTGATCTTTACAATATTACTAAAACATTATTTTGTTGTATGCTTATAGGGGAATCGAAATCGATCAATCGGCAAACTAGTAGTGTGACCACTTACACAGTGACACAGATTATAAATTATATTACCATAAGTTATTAGTGTGTGTGTGTAGGCCGCAAACCGGAAGTGCATTAACGACGTTCAAAGGGAAGTAATTCGGTTACCACACTGACGGATTCTGAGCTTATCTAAATCCATCAATTTATAGAATATATATTCTATATATCCTTTATATATATCCAGTATATCCGTTTACCTATGTTTATAGTATTATTAATTTGGGTGGCACAAACTAAAATAGCTTGTACTGTAGGTTCGTAGAGGTACAACTTATAAAAAAAAACTGGAAATATGTTCTTAATTCTAACCATGGCATTCGTAAGTAGGTAAATAATTTATATTTAATATGGAACTTGACGATGTAAGTGCGTAGGTGCTATGCCTATATACCGCAGCTTCGACATAGGTGCACTCTTTAAAACTAGAACGTACCCATCAATGCTATTAAATCGTACGGTCAACTATACTTTGGAAAAAATTGAAATGTACGATACAGACACCTCTTTTGAGATAAAATCGAGTTAACAAGAGTTAACTGTGCGAGTGCAGGAGCAAAGTGTATTATATATATATTCGCATATTTATAGTATATTCGCTTTCATGTATCTCACATATACCTAAAAAGTTGCTTTAAAGGCACGTAACGTATATAAAATTGAAAAATATGTCATACTCAAATTTTAAATGAAATAAAAATCACAAGTAACACTTTGAGGACTAAGACGTTCGCCTCTTTAAATTATCCTTATCTTTAGACGCCGGCACCATGCCCTCAAAACACAAGAACTGCTTCACACTAGGTGTGATGGTTGTACATCCCTTGTCGAGCCATACTTATTCTACTACCTTTAAATATTACATCGTACCTTTATTAATATTGCATACAGTGAAAAGCAAGACATAGCAACAATATGTGCTTTTTAACTATTTGCAATGTTACATCGAGACTACGTACTCGTAAGTTTAAAACCCGAGTATTAGAAACATTGGCGTCAATAACTGCTTCTGCTCCATTTTATATAACGGCAGTTATAGGCAGGTTTAAATCTACGTAGAGGTTTGTTCATAATCCTGTAACGAGGGAGGCGCCGACCTCCTTCGTAGGGCTTCACGTCCTCACATAACTATTCAGCCTATTCCGATACATTTTTACATATTTCTAAACTACGTATTCTAACATGCTCCTTTTGTTCGTTATTATAACGAAAATATGACAAACTTATTGAAAATTATATTTTTCTAGAAAGATAAAAACATGAAATACCGTAATATTCTGTTGTGTGGTATCAAACATGCAGTAATTTCACTTTAACATTAATTTATTCAATTACTTTCACGTGTGATTTGTACGAAAATCAATTGAACCATTTGCAACATGTTAATAGCGGTTTTTTTTAATCATAATTTAACAATGTATGTTCCATGAAAACATCAGTATTATTCTATAAAATAGTAACTTAGTGTTGAAATAAATAAAAGGTAATCATGTTTGGTAAACTTAATTTTAATTCACGTTTAAAATGAAGTCAATAATTTTAACAAAGTTTTACTGTCGCCACGCTGTTAGACTACATTTTTTTAATGTAATCAACTACCTCTACAATAATTAAACTGGAACTAGTCTTATGGAAATAACGTTTTAAAATATGTAAAAATGCTTATGTTATTGGTATAAAATATGTTTACCTTTATGCCTTATAGTGATGTTACAATTATTAACATTTGAACTTTTACATATTTCCTTAAATCTATACATAGGTACATTGCATCACCATATCGTACCTACATCTATAGATTGATCCTCCTACTGTAACGCAGGTGAGAGTCGTTTGGAGATTGTCCTATATAAAATATACCGGCGTCTATCTTAGTCTACATTCATTCTTAACTGCGTTCGACGAAGATCTTCTCTCGTTTTCTTTTTTTGGTAAATTGTCTAAAATATTCAACTCATCCTGCCACGTTTTGTGGCAAAATTTGATTACAAATGTAGACTAAAGAAGTGTTTTCCAAATACTAGTATAACATATTTTACTAATACTTATCAGTAATATTGTTTATAACCGCTCTCCGCTTGTACTCTATACCGTACAGCGTATAATTAAGGGTGGCTACGGGCTACGAATATGGCCGTGGAGTATTAAAGCCTCCTAGTAGTCATTCACATCCCGGCGCACCTTGCGTTTGGACGTCCATCTTGTTTATATAAAAGTTAATATACTCGTAGATAAAACAAAAAATACTTTAATAAATTGTGACATAAAGTACAAGTTTAAGTTTTTATAATATGAGTTCGATTTAATTTATTTTCATTTTTCGTTGAATTTTAACCAGTGATTACATCAAGTAAGTATTCGGACTTTTTTGTCTTCGGTTATTTTTTAGTATTAATAAGTGTTTTTTTGTTAAATTTATACACGGTTCAGCCAATTTCATGAATAATAGTTAAAAAATTTAAGACACGCAGATAGTTCACAAATATTTCGGCTAGAATAAATAAAATTAATAATACAAAAAACAATAACATTAATAATATATAATAGTATCTAAGAAATTGATTGTATAATGACACATAGTGTTAAAAAGTGCGTGCGTAAGCTTGAGCCGGCAGTTCGTAGTATGGTTTCCGAGTTATAGGGCTTCCTGGCACCCGACACCGCTCTTTTTTGTATCCGATGCCTTCTGGGAGGCCGGCGTATAGAATTCCGCTTAAGACAATGGATTTTACGTTATAAAATATTTGTTTCAGTCGGTTTTAGAAAAAAAAAATAAGCTGCTTATTCTTTCTTGTGATAAAATAAATAAACTATACACTAACCTATGTATATATAATATCTTTATATCATACATGCTGAACATATAAAATTTATGTATGCACATCTTTTATCAGAATCACCATCACAAAACCACTCGAGGCTTAAACTACAGGCCACTTCGCAAGATTAGATCCGTGCTGATGCAATTATAGTACTTTTGACATTCTATTTTTCAACTACGACCAAATCTCCATCGACTGCAGCTACATAGAAGGAGTAATGAAGCCCAAAGCAGCTGCTGGCCACTGCACAAGATTAGTCAGATTTATACTCTTGTGCGTGTGACAGCGGCTATTGCGGGCATTTCATTAACTACGAATAAGAAGACAATGAAGACAATTATTTGGAAGCTGTTTTTGTTACTCATGATTGTGTTTTTTATGTACCTATTTTGACTTTTATTACAACTATTTTCAACAAAACATTTCTTGTAAAGATAGCTTGAATTTCCTTGTATTGATACGGTTATACAAATTATATATAGTCCAGTACAATTTTGCTAATTTAGATATTGCTGTATTAAATTTAACTACATATTAATTAAATCAATAGGGATTGTAATATACTACTATGATTTAATTAATTTCAACCTGAAAATATAATTCAATGATATTATTCACATTATTTTTTAGAATAATAATACTTCATGGTTTCGACGTTTATGGGATATCTTTGATTTCAATTGAAAATTAAGACCCGTAAAACATTTTTAATAAATTATAACAATATTTCAACTGCTATCAAATAAAAATAAGATTTATTTATTAATTTTCAATTGATTTAGATTATATCCATTTGAAAGATATATTTTTCCGGTTTTTATGTATTTCAATAATATATGTATGTACCTCAAAACTTACTGATCTTTTTGTGTTATGTCAGTTTACTTCTATCACTATGTTCAAAAGCTCTACCATCATCACAGTAATTTTCACTGTAATATATTTTTTTTCATTTATATTTATTCATTTATTTCATTTATAATATATTTAATTAAGGTACTTAACAGATATTTAACAAGCATACAGTCTACATGCATCTCTTTGTCACTGGCAATTACTAACCACAAAAAAAAAAAGTAAGATTCTTGGAGATCGTTCACTAATGTACTGCTAACTGAACTTCAACTTAAACGCCGTAACATAATTGAGGCAATAGTTCTGCCACAATAAAACCACAAATAGCGCCTATTTAATTTATTTTAACTTAAGTACACTTAAAATTAAAACAATTATATTAGTTAAAATAATTTCGTGTAAGTATAATTATATACTATACGTAACTTTACCCTTTTTGTATAATTATATGTATATAATAAGTAACTTTTGTAATAAGCATTGTCCTGTGGACATGAGGACCTTTATTGATTGACATTGATATTTGTCGAAATAACTTTGTTTATGGTTAATATTGTCCTGTTTGTTTTTGGAACGAAGTTCCTTATTTTTATACAGCATCTACCTTATATAGCTTTTTTTTAACGAACAATATTTTCTTACCTTATGTTTTGTTATGCCTTTA
The DNA here is from genome assembly GCA_002930495.1 of Cecropterus lyciades. Classification (NCBI taxonomy): domain Eukaryota; kingdom Metazoa; phylum Arthropoda; class Insecta; order Lepidoptera; family Hesperiidae; genus Cecropterus; species Cecropterus lyciades. The sequence continues at coordinate 61,395 of MOOZ01001272.1, forward strand.
TTTATTTTTCTAATTACAATTAATTTCGCACTTTGGTTTGCGCACTTACGTTTGCTTTCACTTTTTAGTTTTACATCACTACAGATTATAGGTATCGATCAGTTTTTTTTATATGAAATAATCATTAACGTTGGGCCGTACAACAATAAGTTTTACTACCCCAGAGATGGAAAATGAAGTTGCAAAGTCAAGGGATACTTAAAAAAAGGAACATTACTTACCTAAGTTATTATTTTGCTCGTAAATGATTTAAATTTAATAGGATGACTGATAGGATAATAAGATAAATTGCTAAAAAAAAATAATATAACTATCCCCTTTTTCCTTTAAAAAGATCAAGATATCAGTAATATGAAAATTTAATTTAATTTGATCGTCTCACAATACAAAACATATATTAGGTTCCAAATAAAAATTGCGATTAGTTTGAAAATAGGAATACGGCTCGACGTTCCTTTATTATATTCTTAACCTTACTTAAGGAATCGACCAAATTTGTTATAATTTTATTTATGTGTTTTTTATTTTTTATTTTTCTTTCAGTTCATTTAATACTGCAGGTTGTTCGAAATGAGAAGACGAAGATCGAGACGAAGGCAAACGGAAGCCCAAAACAACTATTGGTCACTGCACAGGACTAGTAAACGTGTTATACTCTTGTGCGTGTTCCAATAGTTATTGTGGGTGCTTCATAATCTACACGTAAAGACTTGGAAGACCTGCATCTATTTCTGGACGGCATAATCTCTCCGAGTAATTGGATTTAGCTCCACTGAACCGTATTGATGTGACACATTAGTTTAAAAATTACGTAATTGCATTAGCATGTGATCTAACTTCGTGCTCAATAATGCTTAAATGGCAAATAAAACGCTACCTACCTACTTTATGAAACCAAATTTAATAATTTATCTGTAATAAGTAGGTATAAAAGTAAAAATTTAGCTAAACGCTTAATTGTCATCTAGAACAAATGTATATATGTATAGGTACCTACATGTGTATAAAGTATGTACATAATGAGAAGTCTTTTTTTTTATCCCCCAGCGAATATGATTGGTGAAATGTTCAGTACTCGATGGCTTCCTGCTAATATTAGGTCTCTATCTATGAAATTGCCGTTTTTCATTAATTAAATGTAGCGTAATATGATTAAATGAAGCGTATTTTATTAATTAAATGAAGCGTATTTTCTTCTATTTTTTTATTTCTATTAATCAAAGTAATCACCCATACAATCAATGCATTTTTGCCAACGCATTGGTAGCTTATTGATGCCCTTCTTGAAGAAATCAACTGGACGGGAGGCAACAAATTCTTCAAAGGCATTTTGTACTGCCTCTCGGGTATTGATTTTTTTCCCGCCAAGATGTTATCCAAATTCTGAAAAAGTAGAAGTCTGTAGGCGCAAGGTCTGGTGAATACGGTGGATGACGGAGAACTTTCAACCCTACCGCTTGTAGCTTGCAGACCGTCTGCTGTGCAGTATGAGGTCGCGCGTTGTCGTCTAGGAGCAGTGGAGCCGAACAATTGACCAAAGCTGGTTGGAGACGTGCGAGCTTCTCCATCATTGTGATCAGTTTTTTACAGGACACATCTGCAGTAATGCTCATCCTGTTTGGTAAGACGCTGTGATGAATTCCACCCGCGTTAGGCCACTAAAACAGTGACCATCACTTTTCTAGGGGTAAGTTTTCGTTTAGGGCATTGTTTGGGTGCTGAACCAGGGTCCAACCAACTTGATGAGCGCTTACGATTGTCTAACAGGATCCATTTCTCTTTAGAAGTAACAGCGCGGTTCAGAATACCTTCATCTGTATGCCTGTTGAGCAGTGCAAAGCAGGCCTCGACGCGTACATCGCGCTGGCGATCATTGAGATCGTGGGGTGGGGATGCATTTGTCAAGCTTTTTTACCGTACCAATTTGACGCAAATGGACCAATATTGTTTTGATGCTAACGTCGAAAGCTGCTGCTTCAGCCGTAAATTGAGTATCATCAGCTTCCACAATCGCCTTTAATTCGTCATTGTCGACCAAAGTGTTCGGACAACCAAGGGTTTCATTTTTCAGGTCAAAATTTCCAGAACGGGATCCGGCAAACCAATAACTGCGTGATGCGGTGATGCGTCCGTTTGTAGTGTTCGCTTCGTAAACGTCGTTGATGTCGCGTGCCGCTTTGTTGCGACGACGGTACTCATTACTCCATAATTACTCTAATTTTTAACGTATCCATGATGACGAAAAATGTTTGAATGCGATAAAAAAAAACATGACGGTATTTGAAAAAAGAATGCCATGTTTTTAAAATAAAATTAAATAGAAATTAGAATTATCAGCTAAAAAAAATATTTTGGTTTGAAATGGCTAGTACGGCTGAAATTTCATAGGTAAAGACCTAATATAAAAATCAGTTTGAATGTTATAGTAAAAAATCTATCTATCTTTTAGTGTTAAATATCAATTAGAAAGGTTTAAATTGTTATTAAAAAATTGATATCTCTAAAATTAAAGATCAAGAGATTTTTTTTAACAAATTAAAAACATAAATTTCGCTAAATTTTCTACTACCTACGATTTTTTTTATTTCCGTTCATCCCTTGAACTTAAAGCCTCCTTAACTCAGTTAATTTATTTCGGAGGAAAAAAGTCATTAAACCTTTTTATGTAAAATATTAAGCTCTCCAAATTTTTATTACAACTTTTTGTCTAAATTTTACCGTTTTCGATTAATTGCAAAATAACACTTTTGTCAATTTTTTTTTCAACCAAACCTTTTTGGGTAAATTATTAAGCTCTCCAAATTTTTATTACAACTTTTGTCTAATTTTTACCGTTTTCGATTAATTGCAAAAAAAACACTTTTGTCAATTTTTTTCAACCCTTTCTGGGGGTTGCGGACACTAAAACCTTTACATGTGTAAGTGTATTACGTTTTTGTATCATTAGAACTACATAATATCAAAAAAGCAAAGTTGAGTGTCAAATTTTGATTTCAGACCTTATTTGACTGGACTATATCATACTATTCCCGTTTGATTTATTATCTGTCATAATTTTTGTCAATAATTTATCTAACTATGCATTTGATTGTAGATTTTCAGCAATTTGCGCTATGTTTTGTACTTTTAAATTATTATTAACCCAAAAAAGTGCAAAGGTGGCTAATGCTGTTCACGCTACCATTTTCTACAAACAACGTTAAGAAGTGATGTTTATTTGAAGTTTTTGTTATATCTTCTATGGTCACAGACTTTAACGTATCAGCACCAGATTCTCTATTAGTTGTCAACAATTATATTTCAACAGCTTCTCCACAAAATTTTCAATCTATAAGCGTTTATTCTGTTCCCACAACTTCAGGATTCACCGCCAAACATATTATGAACGATGATGGTCGGAACAATGAACCCATCCATGCAATGTACTGTCACCCTGCTGACCGGCATTATCCGCTATGTCGGGCAATGGGGCTCAAATCCAGTTTTTATAAATTGTTATTGTGCCATATTTTATAATAGTATTGATCTCATTAGTCTGTTGTTCTCATTGGTTTGTTGGACATATCCGACACCGCGGGAGATCCGCGGTTGTTCATATGTTCGCGGAGTCAGACATATGAACAACAGAGTATCTGTTTTCATATCACTTCCCTACGTAGGTACTATTTGGTTCTCGAAGATGTAGATGTAGCAGGAACATATTGATTTCCCCATGAACTTTAATAAAAAACCCAAGCAAATCCGTCGGGGACTGCCATCATTATTTTAAATTACAACATAAATATTGTCCACAAACTCATAAAAAACTACTTATCACTTATCAAAACTGTGCACATATTTTAACATTTTCAATTTTTAAGCCAATGTACTAGATAGTGTTATTCAATTTACGGGTCGAGGGTTTTTAAATTATTTCATCCTATATTCAATTACCTACATGTCAACCGTCGTGAGTGTTTTCAAAAATTTTAATTTTGCTTTTTATGGTGCATGTTTTTGTGTGTTTATCGTAACACACAAAAACATGAACCAATGTTACCAGAACCCATCACTGAAAACTGCATCAAAATCGAACAAGTAGTTTTGGAGGAAGATGGCAACATTGGTTTGTACAAACACATAGAACATGTGTTTGCACAACTCACCCAACAACACATATATACCGTCTCCGTACCGTCGCGGGTAAAAAAAAGTGTGTTATCACTGGGTTAGATACATAGTATACATACATACATATATGTACATATTTATAGTAGTTGTTATTTTTTCTTTTATAAACGAAACAATTCTAAGAAAATATAAAAGAAAAATATCTATAATTCAGTTCTTTTATGATTACTCAGTAAAACAAGGTTTTCTGCCCTCTAGTAATAGTTTTCTCGCTTTGTCTACAAAGACAAAACGACCGCTCTACTGAAAATTAATTTTCGCTGTCTACTAAATGAAAGATCTGGTAACTTTTTCAAACGTAACTGCTTCATCTAAGGTTGCTCTTCACACCAGAACACAGACACCGATTTTATTATACAGACACAATTGTATGTAGAGCGACGGTCCCAGACCAAACGGAAAACACTTCCAGATCCAAAAAGATATATGATGAATGATGATCTAGAAATCTGTTTTTTTTTTATCAGACTGAAGTAGCAAACGAGCCTGCAGTCCACCTGTTGGTAAGTGGTTGCTGCCGCCCATACACATAAGAACAGGAGTTCTACCTAAAATCGACAGATGCGTTGCCACACCCGCGGACTAAGATGGTCGATTCATATATAAGTGAGCCGGCAAACACACCCTTCGACCGAAACGCAAGAAATGCTTCACGCTGGAAATACGTGTGGCGGTGGTGCTTCCCCGATCGAACTACACTGGTTCTTCCACCTGGTGAAACTGTCTGATCGTGATATTACTTTTGAAAGCACTAACGGATCCGGACTTTTTAAAATAATATAGAAGTAGCAGAAGACCACGCTTATCCAAGTTAGAATCTCACCTGAGTATGTCCACTGATACAATGCTACCCTAGAGTACTAAATTTAAACGCCTTGGATGACCCTTAAAACCAAAATTCAGCAGTTTTCAACACTTGTTATTGATCGAAATAAGTGTCGCGGTGTAATGGAGTGGGTGAGATGGAGGTAGCTTTCATAGCGAAAAAAATGTATTTATACGGATGTACATAGGTGCATCATTTTAGGTTTTTCGGGACTTAGCTACTCCTATTTCTTACAACCTTTTATTTTGTAGTAAAACAATAAAACTCATTATGAGATGGATACGTTTATTTCTTTATTATTTTTAGGTACATAACAAAAAACAATCTCTACCAAGTACCACTTCAAGGAAAAATAGTTTCCAAGATACAACTTCAATTTGATGTCGACAAAATAACAACAAAAAATGCCAACAAGACACGGTGTAGGTTTCGTGCTCAAATAAAAAATAAAATAAAATCTGACACCCTTGTTCATATCAGAAGTACTTGTGATTGAAGTAAGCATACCATGTAGTGTGACTCTAGTCATAACTAAGATATCTATACATTATCTGTATAAATGTACTTTTTATAGTACTTAACAACAACTCAAGTCAAAAGTAATAAGGAGACGAAAATTACTTGGAAAAAAAGATAACTAATCGTAGAGGGTTTGCTTGCATTGCAAACTATAAATTGAGGTAATCTTTACAATATTATATCTACACCAATAATATGGTGAAGTTGGATGGTTGATAGTTCACAACTACAATGCAAGTTTATAGATGCTTTTGTACAAAATCACGCATTTTACCCCACCGTTGGGAATGATATTGAGCAAAATATTTATATGAGCATTTCAGAAGCTAGGAATGTAATTTTTATACTCAAGTGGTATAAAATGCATGGATGGGTGGATGATGAACATGAACAATGAAATATAAACATAAACTAATCGAAATTAGGCGGATATTAAACATTAAAAAGCGTTTAATTGTTTAATTCACTGATATGAGTATCTTCAAATTAAATTTAAAATTCTACTTATTCTTACAACTACTTTCTTTTATATTTGTATAACACGTGACCGCAAACCATTTCTCACTTATTTATGAAAACGGCAGTCGACCAACTGAATGAGTATAATATAGAGTACACGATATTAAAGATGGTTGAATGTTATAACTTGAGTAACTATGAGATAAACTATTAATGAGTTTCTATATTATGTACTACAATGCTTAATTTTATTTTTGAGACATGCAATAATTAAAATTTGACAAACACGCTACATTATTTCAAGGATACGATATATCTAGATACATACAAAACATCCATGGGATTGTCTTTTCAATCACTCACGTTTTCTGTAGCCTACATAACTTCATGGAAGCAACAAATCTTATTACAACGTTATAATTCGGACGGTGACCGCCTGTCACATCAATTAAAATCATATATATAATATCACTAGCTGAGCTCGCGGTTTCACCCGCGTTT
>MOOZ01001272.1:68137-80927 GCA_002930495.1 Cecropterus lyciades
AACTACTGGTCCGATTTGAAAAATTATTTCGGTGTTAGATAGACCATTTATCAAGGAAGGCTATAGGCTATATATCATCACGCTAAGACCAGCAGGAGCGGAGCGCCAATGAAGAATGTTTCAAAATCGGGGTTTGTTTTTTCTCATGAGAGCTTCCACTGCATGCGCTGCTTAAACGGTTAAGGTTTCGTAAAAAATATGTATGACAGAATTGATCCCCTTTAAAAGTTCTAAAAAAAGTCAGCGACAGCATATGTCTCTCTTTTCAGGTAAACTCACTGTACCCTTTTATATGCTAACCAATTTTTTTCCAAAATAATGCATTATTTGCGAAGTTGTTTTTATAAATATAATATTTATTCTCATCCAAATAAATACATACATTAGTTTTCTTTGTAGTAATTAATACACGGGTGAAACCGTGGGGCGCAGCTAGTAACAATATAAAATTAAATCAAATATATGTATCAACAGAATAATACAGATAAATGCAAACTTAAAGTTCACAAGCGAATACACAATTGTATACACGTGAAAAAATTGTAATAATATTTCAAAAAATTAATAAATAAAATAAATGTTACGTGAACATCGTATCTACCCATTATCGTTATGATTTCATACCAGATTATAAATATTACTACTTTGATCATATAAAACGTTATCAAAAGGTATAATAAAAATGATAGTGATAGAACTGTGCCATGAATTTTGACTCGCACATTGGAGTTTCGGGTTCAAATATAATTCGCGCAACATGATCTTTGCAATGCATGGGTTAATACTTGAGAATCACTCCAACAGAGGACATATCAGCTTGAGTGAAATTAATTTGGAATTTAAAAAGATGTAAAATATATTCTAACCCGTAGATTGGCCAACGCGACGGACTATGGTCTTAACTTCATCCTAAAACCCGTTACAGAGGGTAAAGTTACACAGAATGACTATCAGACTCTCTCTTGGTATCGTCGCCGTAGAACATTAAGCACATGGTGGCGTGCAGACACGCCTTGGCGGGCAGGAATCGCTCGTCAAACTCCAAAGCGTAGCGGAACATCCAGATCGCTTGCTCGTATTCCTGCTGTTAACAAACATTGTAAACTATTTTTTAAATAGCCGAGTGTAAAATATGTTGTAAATGCGATATTTAAGTCTAATTTATATCTATAACGCATCTGTAACTGACTTCAGTTGGTAGACAAATATTATTCGGCATGATTACAAATATTCTTTGATGACAATAACTACTTTGTTTTTTTACAGTATGGAAATAGCAAACGAGCCTGCAGCCCAACTGATAGTAAGTGGCTACTGCCGCCCATGGACATCTGTAAGCAACCCTAGGTAAGATCAAAGTCTCACCTAAGGTTAGCCGCAGATGCGTTGCTACCCCTGAGGACTAAGATGGAATGTCTCCCTTACCACTCCCTTCAGACCAGAACACAGCAGCGCATAACACTGCTGTTATTAGGCAGAAATAGGTGTGGCGGTGGTGCTTCCGGAGTCGAACCACAAAGAGTTCTACCACCTTAAACTTCTACCCAAGCACTTTACCAGGTGGTAGAACCAGTGAAGTTCGACCGGGGAAGTACCGCCGCCACATCAATTACTAACGTGAAACAGTTCTTGAGTGTAGTGGAAGGGTGTGGTTGCCGACTTACTTATATATGAGGCGGCCATTTTAATCCTCGGGAGTAGCAACGCATTTGTGATCGCCTGTAGATAGAACTCCTGTTCTATATGAAGTTGCTTACAGATGATCATGGGAGGTTGTAAACACTTATCATCAGGTGGACTGCATGCTCGATTGCTAGTTCAGTCTGATAAAAAAGCTATTTCCGGAACGCTATAACAAAAGGTTCTTTAAAAATGTAGTAGTAATGTTGCAAATCACTAAGTTTATTTATCCACCAAACGCTAAGGCATATTCAAGATCTTGAACTCAACTCTATTTAAAAACTATTGTACATATGATTCCATTGACACCCTTATATTAGTTGAACTACATGTCAATTTGCTACATAAAATGCAGTATATGAATGATATTAACGTATTTTTTCTGTTTCCAGACAAATCGACGAAAACGATTTAAAAGACAAAAATAAATTATTATTACTTACAAGGAAAGTGTGAGCAACTCCAGCAACGAATGCGTCCAGCGGGTTCTTTGGCGACGTGTAGAGGGACAGGTACGCCATTTCCTTAGCTTGGTGTGATTTACTTTGCCTGGAAATACATATATGATGCCATCAAAAATATAAATGTGAACAAGGTGCTAAGTTCACTATAAAGATATGTGGTTGAGAACTACTACAGATAGTTGTATGCTTCCGCACGAGTGCGGAATGTGAAACATCGAACGACAAATGTGCCAAACTGACCCGACATTATACTAGTGTCCGACTGAAGCTTCGGCTTCGGCTTCGGCTTCAGCCTCCTTCGGGCAAAAAATCACCTTCAACAAAACCTTCAGCTTTAGCCAATATGGGCCGAAGATATGACCGAAGCTATGTATGCTATGTATCTAGCTAGTACCAAAATTAAACGAATTGTAACGAATGCACGACACTACGATGAAGATAGTAAATTGTTGTGTTCGCCAGTTGTGTTTGAAATTCATTTTATTCGAAATGTCTTCAGTTTTGACAAGTAACAAAATAATTGTAATCAGCTTAAGATGTTGTGTATATGCAATCAACATAAAACTTTATATACAAACATTTTTAATAATTTTACAATTTTGTCTTTTAGACAATTTGGAACTAAATTTCTTATGATTTTTGAAGCTTCGGCTTCGGCCGAAGGTAGTGATGATAGTAGAATAATCGGCTTCGGCTTTGGCCAAAAATCGACCATCGGTCGAACACTACGTTATACCGAGTACCTCCCGGACGTCAACCTGTACGAGATTAGATTACAAACAAACTGCTAAAAGCTGACGGTTAACCCGTACTAGTGGCGCTCCAAAAGTTGTTCGATTCCGTCATCAATAACGGAACCGTGAAGCAGAAGCGTAGTGGTACTGTTCTTTAAAAAGGGCGATAAAACCCTCCTAAAGAATGAAGGGCACATTGCGCTTCTGAGCCACGTGTATAAGTTGTTTTCGAGAGTCCTCCCGAATTGTATTGCACAGGCTTGACGACTTCCAGCTTCCCGAAAAAGCCGGATTCCGAAAAGGCGTCAACACCATGGACTACATATTATAGAGGAGTATATTCTGCCATTATGTGTTGTTTATGTGGACTATGAAAAAGCCTTCGATTCTGCCGAGAACTGGGCATTGCTGGAGTCCCTTCAACCGTACCAGATCGAATATAGGTACATCAAGGTGTTGAAGTGTGTATATTGCCGACAACATAGTTATCTTGGCAGATTTGCTGACGTACCTCAGCACTATGGTAGATGACCTCAACAGTGCCTTACAGGTGGGTCTTAATATTAACATGGACAAGACAAAAATCATGCGTAATGTCCACGTCACACCTATACAGGTAGTTGTGGGCGGCACTCCTCAAGAAGTTTTCAACGAGTACATGTACCTGGGACATGATAGGATAGGTAAGTCCAACTTTGAGAGGGAGGTTACTTGAAAAATCGAAGTCAGCAGCACTGCGTCCGGAATATTACGTAGTATCTTCTCGTCTAAAATTCCGCAGTGCCTGAAGTCGAAATTAGTCGAGAAAAGTGTGTTGCAAGTGATGACCTATGGCGCGGAAACGAGGTCTTTCAAGTGGGCCTCATTCGAAAGCTCGGAGTCGCACAGCGTGCTATGGAGAAGGCTATGCTTGGAATTTCGCTATGAGATATAATTCGCAACTATGAGATTTACGGACATAGCTCTCAAAATTAAGTAAGCTGAAGTGGCAGTGTGCTGGCCACATCGCTCGAAGGACCGATAACCGGGAATGGGGAAGAAAGGTCGTCGAGTGGCGACCACATTTAGGCAAAAAGAGCACAGGCTGCCACCCGGCCAGGTGAATCGATGACCTGAAGAAGACAGCGAGAAACCGTTGAATTCAGAAGGCACAGGACCTGTTGGAATTATTTAAGGGAGGCCTATGTCCAGCAGTGGGCGTCGAAAGGCTGATGTATGAGTGGATGGACGGTTGTTGACTTCGTTGCCAAAAGATTTGAGAACTAAACGGGCGCCAAAATTTTTACGTAATTTTGAAATTTTAATTACAAGAATACAAATCATTCTAAAGCAAATTAAGAATCCAACTTCATGTTTCTCGCTTTTTCCTTGGTAAAAATATCAAGTATGTATATATTGTTCAAAACAAAGAGCCCTGTGATAGAAAGACAGTGGAGTCACAGCAAAAGAGGTTCACTATGACATTCGTTTTCGGTCTTCATTTGAGTTGTCATATGGTGTCGGTCTTGAATAGCACGAATCTAGTGGATATCGTACAAAGCGACTGAAGGACAAAATCCAACAGGCGGGTAACGACGTCTTCCTGTATAACATCTATAACCACTGTGGTTACATTAAATGGGGTTTTTGTCAATAATCACCGCGCCTGGCCGACACGCAGGCCAGATGCAGTGACTATTGGCAAAAACCCCCATTCTATCCATCCATCTATCAGGCCTCGACAGTCCATCGCTGGACCTAGGCCTCCCCTAACCTGCGTCATCCGACCGGTCCCGAGCCATCCGAATCCAGCGGTCACCGCCGTCTACGGGCCATCAATCCTCCCGGTCCGGGAGTCGACCTTTCGCTCGGACGTGGTCATCCGTCTCACGAACGAAATGGCCCTCAGAGAGGCCCATTACCAGCGGCAGAGCCGAAAATGTGGGCGGATGGATCCGTCTAAGCATAGGGTGCGCGATGCTCACGTGTGCAGGAAGGTGGAGAGCGCGCGCAGCGGCAGCGGGCGCAGGTCGGGCGGCGCCAGCGCGTGCGCGGCGGCCAGGCAGCGCACGCAGCACGCGCCGCGCCCCCCCGCGCCGCACCACCAGCCCGCCGCGAACGCGCCCGCCCACGACATCGGGTGCTGCGCGCGCACACACACACAAACACGTCCATTCGATACAGTTATGCCAACATGTACCAATCCACAAATTGTCAAATATGAGGTATTGACACTGTACGGTACAAACGTGCGTTTTCTGAGGTCAGCATTTCCTTGGGGCAGACGCGCGCGCACAATTTAATAATTATGCATTTTAAGTTAGTTCACAATTAGCCATCGAGGGCGCCGCGTGCTCATTAATATCAAATATCATCATTCATATAGTACATTTATCGTGGAAAACATAATCAATAAAGCAATCCGCATATTTCATTTAACAATCTAATAGTGTATGTAGCAAGAAACCGTACAGACACCAGTCAATAAATAAAAATGAATTTATACAGAATCCACATATAAGTGTACCCAAGCTCTTTAGCGAAAGCACAAACTGGTAATAATAATCACACCATCTTCTCGAAATCAATTTTATGCAGTTGGTACATTTTGGCATAACTTAGTTCAATTGCTATTCGAAATAATAATACAGTATTATTAAATTGAAATTAAATTAAATTGAAATGATTATATTGTTAAAATCATTTATATTCGGGGCATTCCTATTTTTCAGGAACAGTACAACTAGCGCCATCTATTAGTAATCGGACCAACGTTTTAAAAGTTACACGCTAATTAATCTGTGGACGCGCCATGTATCCACGCAACTGTGGCTAATGTTATGAAATGAAATATCTTTATTTTGCATAGGCCTACGGTGGCACTTACAAATTGTCAATTACAATATTTTTTCTTACACTAGCACCGGATCGGAACACGACTTAGGTAAGACTATGATCTTACCTAAAGTTGATTAAAGATGTCCATGGGCGGCAGTAGCCACTTATCATCAGGTGGGCTGCATGCTCATTTGCTATTACCGTACTATAAAAAAAAAACTAAAAATAATAATAACTGCCGCGTAACCGCGAACTCCTGCAACCAATTTTATATAATACCTGGTCGCGTCATATTACGTATTACAGATGCGTCGTCACTTCTGAGGAATAGGAGTAATCTAAAATGTTCCACCGAAACGCTAAAACAGTTTCACGCCAGAAATGAATGTGACAATGATACCAATCTGGTCAAACTATGCTAGTTTTACCATCTCTCAATATATACATAAAGTCCACAACAATAGATTTCAAATAAAAAGGAATACTATACCATATATAACCAACATTCTAAATAATTATTTTGTTGCTGTACATATCCTCATATTTTTATCCCAGTTTCTCAGTCAATATTTCGTGAAACTAACATACATTTGTTAAATCAGTGTCGATAAATCGGTAAATAGCTTAAATCACGTTAATGTGATGTGTGTATAATTTAACCAATTAGTATGTCTCTACTTCACTATACCCGTCTCCCTGGTGAAAACTGATTTAAGTCTGAGTTTTGCCACTAGCATGTCAGACTTAATATCCATCGGGGTATAGTTTTATTTTGACTATAGCAATAATTTGTAACGATAGTACTTATATCCATTTTCATTAGGAAAACAGATATATTTTTCATATTTTGCTGTCTGAATTTTTGTCCTGTAACTTACAGTTTCAACGTATTTCGTCAGCTTAGCACCGAGCATCACGTAGTCGTAGTACTCGAACATGTCCGCCAGTTGGTGCATGAGGTTGACAGTGGGCTCCCAGCGCTCCGAATACACCTTCAGAATCTTGTCCAGAAAGAAGTCCTTCGCGGGATCAGCGGGCATCTTGCAATCGGGGAACTGTTTGCTAGACGCTACCAACAATGGTACCTCGGCTGGGAATCTGTAGATTAAAATATGAAGAAATTGAATAAGAATTAGTATTACATGATACATAAATTATTCAAAGTTGTGAGTACATAATATTAATGTTCCTGTTTTATTCTACGGAGGTAGCAAACGAGCTTGCAGCCCACCTAATGGTAAGTGGCTCCTGCCGCCCAGGAACATCTGCAATCAACCCTTGGTAAGAGCAAAGTCTCACCTAAGGTTGGCCACAGATGCGTTGCTACTCCTGATGTCTAAGATGGAATGCCTCGGAAAAGTCTCCCTTACCACACCCTTCAGACCAGAACACAACAGCGCATAACACTGTTGTTATGAGGCAGAAATAGGTGTGGCGGTGGTGCCTCCGGAGTCGAACCACGAAGAGTTCTACCACCTTCAATTATGTACTGATGATTGTCCTGATGATGATTTACATATATTTGATAGCCGTGATAGTTAAACCGGTCTGCACATCGAAACGAATATAATATATGGTTATATAGTATATAATTATGTCTATATGTTTTCAATAATATTTTAATCGTAATGAAAACATTTCATACAGGTGTTTTTTGTTAAGAAAATTGACTTTAATTCAGACCTATAGTTAAGATTTGTATGTAAATCTAATCAACACAGTCTGGTTACATAAAATTTTCAAATTTTGCTAAGAATAAGTAATAACACGAGCTAAAAAATATATAATACATGAAAGGTAAAATATATAATACATTAAATAAAGTGAAAATAGTCCATATTGTTAGTGGTTATACATTATATATTATTATATTATATAAAAGTTGGATTTTTAAAGGTAGGTAATCCTTTATTTTTGAGGACCCGCGTGGCGGAGCGGTCACCATAGCGGTCTGACACGCAGTGGGTCCCGGGTTCGATTGCCGGCCAGACAGACATCTGAATGATGAGTTTAGATTTCTGTTCTGGGTCTGGGTGTTTGTCTTCGTCTTTGTGTGTCCATGGCACCCACGACACAGGAGAAAATCCTACTGTGGGGCTATGAGTGTAGAAAGTGTTTTTTTTTTTATTATTCTACTCCGGCGGTACCACCGCCCTGCCTTTCCCAATGTAATAACAACAGTTTTAAGTGCTCTTTACTGCTTTGTAGGGCCACCTCCTTCTAAAGGAAACAAGGCACCGAGGCGGTACCAAAGGCGTCTATTGCTGACCTCAGGTATCTAATCTTATCTGAGGGTGATCATAAGTGTTTATGGGTAGGAATACCCGGTTACTACCAGATGGACTGCATGATCGTTTCCATCTTCTATAATGTATAAAAAAAACTTAGAGGAACTTACTGGAGCCGCGATTCAGTGACCAACTGTTTAAAGCTTACTACTTGTAACCAATAACCGAATTGTAGGTGATGGTACGTGCAGTCTTCCTCTTCCATAGCCATATCCGCAGGAGTCATTTCTATAGAAAATAAAAAATAATAATGTATAATCTTCTGCTTCATTTAAGTTACAGAATATTTAAAATAAGTGTGACCATTTGTAAAAAAAATATTCAATTACCAATACACAAAACGGAAATACAAATTATTTAAACATTTTTGATATAAATAGCCTCCAGTACTCGTACGTATTCATCAGCCATCAGCCAAACGTATTCATCAGCCCTTAGAACTCCGTTACTGGTCAGAGACCACTCTAATGTTGACAGGTTTGACAAGACGTTCAAGTCATCTCCCTATCAATATACTTGAATTGAATATCTTACTTATCAGTGATGTTGTATATAACAATGGCGTTTATCATGAAAAAATAAATACACATAATAATTTCCACGCCCAAAGAAATCGAATAAATATGAACAATCATATAGTCGGGAAAAAAACCCGCCACCCCTACGTGATGGTTCGAAACGTCAATCACTTAGCAATGATAAGTGATCGACGCTCCGAACGATCACGCAGGGTAAGTTACCATTACACCCATTGAGCCCGCAGCCAAGCAGCACCGTGTCGATAACTTCCATCATTGCGCCGAAGTTCTTCTGATGTCCCGCCACATCGCTTCGTTCCGCTGGCATGGCATCTAGGAACTTCTGGAAGAACATCTTGTCCACCTCCGATGGAATGCTCTTGCCATCTTTCATCATCCGATTCAGGGCACCCGCTTCTGCGTGATAATACCAAAAATAAATGAATAAAATGATAGATCGAGACTTCTTACCGCCCTATCCTCTCATACACTACAGCCATGTCAGCAGTATATTGAAGGACTAGCTGCGCCCCGCGGATTCACCCGCGTAAGTTTCGACGATGATATATAGCCTATAGCCTTCCTCGATAAACGGGCTATCTAACACCGAAAGAATTTTTCACGTCGAACCAGTAGTTCCTGAGATTAGCACGTTCAAACAAACAAACTCTTCAGCTTTATAATATTAGTATAGATATAGATAAGGACTATACGTATCACGGGCAGATTGTAAAGGCGGTAAACACCCACCAGTACCCTCATATTACTTCACAACACTAAAATATTAATTAAAATATTATAATGTAGAGAGAAAACATCATAGTAATCAATACTGTTTAGTGGGAGGTGCAGTTTCTGGTGGTAGTTACAAAAATTTCTAGTAACCATTTACCACCATAAGTGGTCACCACTGCTATCCATGGGTATACGTAATGAAGTAAAAATAGGTCCGGTGTAATAATTGAGGTCAGTCGTAGATGTGTTGCAACATCTAAGTAATAAGTTGGAACATGTTCGAACACAGTAGCACACAAAACTACAATGTATTATAAGACAATATGCAGAGAGTATGCGCATGTGTTAATATGTTATCATCCTTGTGAAAAATATAATATTGTGGGATACTGGAACTTGACACCCCACAAATAGCTTTGAAACAAAACGAATATAAGAAACTTTGCAATAGAATAAACAGCTTAGTATTTTTTCTGAAACACGGGAGCGCTAAGTAGCTACAAGACACTAATGCTTCTTAATATGCTTTATGCATATGCATGACATGACTTTTGGAGCTTCTCTTACTCTCAAGTATAATTAACATATGAATTCAGATGTCTTTTTTCACGCTTTGTTGATCTTTAACGTGGCGTAGAAATCCTATTTCTAAGGGAGCCACCACATTTAAATAACGAAAAGTTTTTACATCATTATGAAAACGTGCAATAAATAATCGTAAAACGAATAAAAACAAGGGAACAAAAATTAAGCCAGTGAAAAAATATTTTTACCAATATCCTGATCATTTTTGTTCGAGCACTGCGCATTGGTCATGTGGCAGTTATCACCGTTCTTCTTGCATACCACATTCATGCCCGGCTCTACTTGAGTACAAACATCACCTTCGGCCATTTCTGGGAACAACAAACTGTCTAATTTATAATTGTGCAGGGTTATACAAAGTTTTGAGAATTATACAAAGCATTGCGGCCATATTGATGGTTTAATGTGTAACTAACTACCTTAATTAGCCTTTCACTTCACAACCTAGCCTCTTCACTAAACTGCGGCGTTCATCTAGCTAGCTAAATGATATTCAGCTATTTAATCAAACACCTATTAAATAACATAGACCGATAACATATAATAACTATAGCACACGAAACATAGTATTTTATATAGCATTTGAGTATTGAAAAATGTATATTATCTTTTAAATTAAGTATTACTGAAATTCAAAATTCAAAAAAATAAACAAGAGACAATGGTAGAGAAAATATCCGAGGCATTTCAGCTTAGTCTTTGAGGGTAGCAACTCCTTTGTGGTCGACTTCAGAAACGATTCTAATTATATTAATAATTATATTATTTATGGTATTTGACGACCCGCGTGGTGGAGTGGTCACCATACCGGTCTGACAAGCAGTGGGTCTCGGGTTCGATCCCCGGCCGAACAGAAAGCTGAATGATAAGTTTAGATTTCTGTTCTGGGTCTAGGTCTTTGTGTGTCCATGGCACCCACGACACAGGAGAAAATCCTAGTGTGGGACTGTGGGGGAGTGTAGAAAGTGTGTTTTATCATCCAGGCTTGATTACAGGGCGACATGGGCGACCACTTATCACAAAATGGACTGTATGCTCGTTTGCTACCCCTATAATATAAAAAAATATAATGATAATATTACTGGTGACTATATTACTGGTCAATAATAATAATAAACTGTGTGACTAAAATCCATATCATGACCAGGATGCCAATGAGAATGTAATAAGATGTGCTTAAATGCGCACACCCAACAAAAAATATAAAAATGTAAAGTCATTCACAAAAGAGAGTCCTGTTGTCGAAGTTCTTCAGTTCGTTCAAAAGGTGGTAGAGCTCTTTGTGGCTCGACTCCGGAAGCACCACCACCACACCTATTTCTGCCTAATAACAGCAGTGTTATGCGCTGTTGTGCTCTGGTCTGAAGGGTGTGGTAAGGGAGACATACTTTTCCGAGGCATCCCATCTTAGTCCTCAGGGGTAGCAACGTATCTGTGGCCAATCTTAGGTGAGACTTTGATCTTACCTGGGGTTGATTACAGATGTCCATGGGCGGCAGTAGCTACTTACCATCAGGTGGGCTGCATGCTCGTTTGCTACTTCCGTGCTATAAACAAAAAAGTGACAATCAATGGCCATGGTGATCTGTGGCAACTACCGGTAGTACCAACCATACTGATCATGACAGTGAAAATAATAATAATGGCAAAGACCCACCGGCTTCCTTAAAGGGCTTGTAAACTTGCTTCAATATACAAGCCCAGGCATACAACAGATTTCGCCCGAGCCCATTCATAAAGTTACCCTCTACCCTTACGACCTGCTTCAGGTGAAACAGGTGTGTGTTGCGATGCTTCTTCAGCATGTTTAACTCAGCGAGCACGAAGTTTGTTGCAGGCTGTGATAAAGAAACAAATTATAAAAGATTATAGAACCCATAATTGGCCAATTCTAGAGGCACCACTGCCACACCGACTTCTACTTTTTAATAGTTGATGCCATCTTACTCCGTCCTTAGCGAAATCAGTATATTTGTAGCTATCAGAGAGAAGTTTAACAGTTTAGCTGAAGCATAAACATTTTAACTTAAAGACAAGTTATTTCAATTTATAGAAATCATACAAAAATAAATTTTAAAAAATCAACAATTTATCTTATGTATTGTGTCGACAGAATTACGAAGAGAAAACATTCTTGTATTACGATCTATGATTATGTCATCTCCGGGTCTGATCATGAGTTTAGCGAGATGGAAAAAATTAGGTGGACCAATATTGAGGTCAGTTACACGAAGTAATTTACTTGACATACACGCAAAATCTTAAAAATAACCTCCTTTAAGATAAAGTAGAAGGTTATTTTTATTCGAGAGACTACCATATTTGATCTAGTAGAATATATATGATAAAGTGGTAAGACTGACTGACCTCATACAAACTTAACCTGAAAGCTTCCTCAGCAGCCACCATAGATTCATCGAAGTATCCCATCTCCAAATAAATAGACGCTAAGGACACAAGCACCAAATCGCGGTACCTGGACGGTACGTGGCGGTTCGCAGAGAACAGGCAATGTAACGCATTGATATTGTTGCCACGAACACGCCAGTATAATGACGAAAGAGTGAGCATCATCCACTTAGGAGCTAAATTCTGAAATGAAATAAAATCCGTGAATTAATAACTACAAATATAATATAATTCTCTAAAATATATAATTTTCTTAATAAATCTTATAATTTTCTATAATCATATAATAAACATAATGTACTTTGATTCCCTCCAATCTTTGCTAATAAATAAAATTGGCGTAAACGAGCAAAATGTCTGCTAATATTTTATGAATTCCATAAATATACGAAATGGCAGACCATAACATAAGGTTCTGTGATCATTCACGATGCCAACAAATCACACACTATACCAGTAGAGAGAGTCAACTATAATGTTCCATACTGCCTAATATAGTAACCCGTTAAAATGATTTTGATAAAAATAGAACTGTCAAATAAAATTGAAATATTTTTCTA
>MOOZ01001272.1:80991-91057 GCA_002930495.1 Cecropterus lyciades
TACAATTGTTTTTATTTGAGGAGGAATCTGCGCGGTTCTTCACATCATCTTTAAAAATTCTCATGCAACATCAACTTTTGAAACTTTTTGAAAAGAATAGATGTACAGCTGAGCCAAAGTACCTGGCTACGCCAATGGGTATACATAACTTACCATCTGTGTGGCAGCATATATACGCTGACCTATTTCAGCGTCCTGCATGTGAACCACCAAGTCCGTGTTTCCGTCACCGACATATTCTAATAGCTTCTGTCTAAGGTAGCCTGTATTCACCACCTCGCCTACTAATTGTTGCCTATAAGGAGATTGACTTCGGTAAGTTAACATTCGTTACTCTGGCCAAAATAAAGTTTTTAAATCTTAATACATTTTGACCGTTTAAATGTAAAAAAATGTCTTAATTAAAACAAAGTATGTCGCTTTGCACCAATCGCCAGAATTTATAAACCATTATACATTTTATAAAATAACCCTCTAAGTTAATAAATAATAACAATAATAATGAAATAAATATTGTAGGGATATTACTGCTAAGAGTAAACTGTTATATAGTTAAAACAGTGTAATTCAAGTTTTTCGGTCCAAGTTTCCAGTCAAATCGCGCTCAGCTATTAACGCGCTATACATATTATTATTTAAATTGTGGACTATTAACTAGAAAGTATTTCATTCTACAATAATATTATAATCATACGAGATTATGCCTAAAGGTGTTGATGGTTCCTTTTATGAAAATTATTACCATACACTAGTCTATTGTTTGATAAAGCAATCAAAGTCTTCTTTACATACGATATGAGCCAAGTATTTTTTTGCGCTAGCATGTGTAAAAATAAACAATAAATATTTACTTCTGCGATTTCTTGGGTATAAAGCTGGCCGACTCCTTGTCTTGGGGACAGATCGGCGGATGCCACGGCAGCTCGTGTTCCTCAGACTTAGGCACTCCTATTCTATCACTGAGCAACGATTTCATTCTGTAATCATATCATAAATATTAAATACTATGATATATAAATTGAACTAAATTTAAAGTCTGTCTGAAACTATACTGAACTAAAATTTTTGTCTAACGCAGAAATACGTAAATATAAAGAACTGTGGGTTTATCTTCTGAGTTGCGAAGCGGCCTGTACCATTCTCTACCATGCTCCTCTTATTAGAGATGATGGAAAATTGTGCAAAAAAGAAAAACAAATTTGTGACAGATGCTTTCGAACTATCTATAAGACCTCCATCAATTGGAATAATTAAAAAAGATTAGAATTGGAACCAAAAGATAGGAATAACTCTGTAGGACGAAAGCGCGCTTTATATTTAAACACACCCACCCACATTATTGCTGACGAACACGATGTCATTTAACACTGTAGACTGGAGAATAATCGGAAGTTGCCTAACTAACTGTAACTTATTATAAACATAGGTTGTAACCTTATTCCTTTGTTTTCAAAAGGTAAAAACACAGGGAATATAGCTTCCACATTTCGAGGGAAATTAGCAGCATTTTCATAACAAAGTTTGTCAGAAGGCCACTCGGTGTCTTTATCAAAGTCTTCATGGTTTCGATTAATCTTCATTGTCGGTGGATATCTGGAAAAACATAAGAAAATTTTAACATAAGTTTTATTATTGTCTAAATTTTCCAGTCGCGTCCTTATATTTCATTGTGCTATACCTATTTGTAAAACATTATTGAAAATAAATTTATATTGAATATCTTTCTAAAATGAAACTTTTTAATATGGTATTTTTAGGGTATTTTTCGTATTCACAGAACCCTGACATTTGACACGCATATCATAGGGTGCATAAAAAATAATTGTTGCGTGATGACACCTCTGAATTGATCATGCATCGTCATCGAACCTGCACTTACATTCAAATCAATTGGTTGTGGTTTAAACTTCAATTGCAAGATTTGACCCTCACATTATAACAAATTAGGCAAGTTAAATAAAATATTGTAATTTGTTTTTACAGATAAGTATATAAGGTCTAATATACTCACGTCATATAACCTGATTCATATTCACTAATGTCATCATATTGGCTCTCAGTTTCTTTTTCATTGGTTTGTCTTGTGTCAACTTTTACACTGGGAATTTCTATAAAAGGTTTGACTGAAATGAAGATTCAAATATATAAATCCACCAGTTCGTGCAATCAGCACGCAATTTGATAACAATAGCGTGCTGATTTGGCTCGCCACATAATATAAGTTTACTGGTCATTGTATAAATCTAGAATAATATTTAAGGAAGTAAACACTGCATAATTTTTCAATACAAACAAAACTATATTACCATCAGGCTTTTCTGCATTTATAGCAGCCATAATATCTCTTGCAGCACTGTCTATTACAATTCTAGATTTCATGGGATCTGGGTGAATAACAAAGTCGGATGCCATACTGGCATGCTTATCAATGTGCCGTAAGAGATTTTGAAGATTGTACAAAGAATCAATTGCATGTACTCCTTTCACTTCCAACCATTCTTTCTTGTACATAGGTCCATCTAGAAAGTACTTTATCAAAGCATTCTTATCTCCATAACTTTGTAGGGTTTTTATATCAAAACCAGTGAGCTCTGACATCTTCTGGCAATTTTTTTCAACATTTCTATAGTCTGTAATAAAAAATTACCTACATATTATTTAAATTTATATATTTACTTTTGTGGTGAACAATAAAGAGTAATCATTCTACTTACTAAAGCATTAAAGGCACATTATATAGTTATAACCTGCCATAAAATGACATGCAGTCTAATTATTTACTTTTAGATATTATTAAGGCTTGTTATTTCTTATACTTATTGCAGTATCTAATTCTGTAAATCATTAAAATATTTTTTTACCAAAGTTATCATGATGTTTCATGGTTTTCAAGAAAGTACCCTGTGCTTTAAGCCAATACGCTTCCTTCTCACTGTACTCCTTGAGGTCATCGCGCAGTTGTTGTAATGTCCTAAAATTGATGAACTGTCATTTTCATCTCAATAAAGGACTTAGCTTTAAATATATTCACCAAATTAATTCTACTTGTATTTAGTCACTTACTCTCTTACTTTGTCCATTTTTTTAATTATCTTTGCGTAGCAGTGAATCGCATCTTTATGTTTGACTACTAAATCCATTGTAGGATTTATTTTCATAGATTGTTCAATATGCCCTATGGAACTATTAAAGTCACCATATACAGCATATGCATTAGCGAGCATGAAATGGTTCAAATAGTAATCAGAATCGTGGTCCACTGCAGCATTTAAAACTGTGATGGCATCACCTGTGGCCTGGCTTCGATGTAGAATTATTCCCAAACTTAGTAATGGGATATCTTTGTAGCGTCTGAAATTCAAAATATTGTTCACCAAATTATATACTTGTTTTATTACTGCAAAGCATCAAATCAGGTTACCATTCACCCAAAATTCACTAGTTCTACAAATCTTGCTGTTCCTTTTCCCAAAAAAAATGTGTTTTAAGCAATTAATAAATTGTTTCAATGAAAAAAACATTTTTATTAATTAATGTAGAAGTAGGAAATGAGCACCCAGTCTACCTGTATTCTGTAATCAATCCAAATAAAATCACAGTTCTATCTGAGGTCACCAAATATGTTGCTGACCATAAGGAATAAATTTTGTTGTAAGTAATGCTTATTTTATAAATTTTCTTCATAAAAGATATAAATACAAATGAAACAATTTATATCAATCAAACTATAATTTGACGATACATTCATTTACACGAGAACACATACATATAAGTAACACGGCTACTATCTTTGACGGAAGGATCCATTACCTTGGAGCATAGTGAATAGCCCGACGACAACACTCAATCGCCTTTGGTGCATTCCCTCTGATACGCCAATACAAAGAAGCCATATTATAATGAAGCCAAGAGGAGCTGTTTCTTTTCAGTACAGTTGCTACCCAGTGACCATACTGATCTGCATTCATTATGGGAGATATCTGTGTTGGGAGAGCTAGCTCAGGGTTGATGGAGAGATTAAATCGATTTACGACACTCTGAAATGTAAGAAATTTGAATAAACACAAATGAATCTGTAAGCATTACTTAATATGTTTGTTATTAAAAAAATATATTAGACCTTAGCTTTCTAGTAATGTCTATTAATTTCGATATCATTCTGAGAAAATCCTTTTTTTATATGTCATTTTATATGTCATGCAAATGTAGAAACAATAATTGGTCCTACATCTTAAGATGTCATCATCATCAATATTGTCTTTTAGCTCAACATACATTGTTATTCTAACTTAATAAGTATGCGAAAATTCAGTTCAATCGGTTGGGTATCATGGGTTTCATATTCAGTTGTATAATTTTATCCTCACAAACTAAGATACTAGCAAGGAAAGTTAAAGAAAAGTTTGTAAATTATATTTACACAAGTACAGTGCAGAAAATACTGTTTGTACATTTTCCTCTTGAATTCCGTTTGAATACCTTATCTAAGTTGTTCTCCTTACCACATTCTTCAACACAGAACACAGCATTGCTTAACACTACTGTTTAGGAAAAATAAATATCTTTAGATATTGATTGAAAACTACTAGTTTACCTATATTACTTACCTCTAAATGTTCAAAGGCAAACATGCTGAATGTTAGTGAAGATATCTTCTTGCAATCAGGTACATCCTTGTCATGGCCATAATATGGGTTGTGGAGTAAGAACTCCTGATGTGCGATGTTCTTTGAACTACCATCATCAAGGAATGCAGAGTACCAATCCACAGTACTCAGCAGACCGACATCCATACAATTTTTATCTGCCATGACATATGTGCTTACATCTGTTTCGTGATCTAAATCAGACCACAACTTTGATATCCCTGTTTGTCGTTTAGATAGCTCATGATACAAATTAATAACATCTTCCCAATGAGTCTCTTGGTTTAGAAATGAGAGCAAATCGTAGGGTCGCGCTATTTCGAAGGGCGAATCGATCTGGAAATATTAACATGTAAATAATAGATACTGAAAAGATGAACTACTATTAATTCTGTAAGCGGAAATTGCTATCATACCCGTGGTTGAATAAGACCACTTTCCGTCACCATCCAGTGAGTCGAAGCATATGAAACATCTATGTTATACACAGTAATTAAACATAAAAGTTGTACAAACAACATTTTGATTATCTCATAAGGCACTTAAATATTATATTCGCATACTATTTATTCATTATCAGATAATTAAAAGATTCTCATTCGGCCCAAATTCAGCAATGGCTAGGAAGTGTTGACACTTTTGTAATTTTTGTTTGATATTTGACAATTGACTTTGACATATAATGAGTATACTTTATGAGACAAGGCGTCACTAGTCAAGACTAGCGATGGGCAACTCGAGCAAAATTACTTAAGTAACTCGAGTAACAAACCAAACGAGTACTCTCGGGGTACTTTTGATGAACTCGAGTTGAGCAACTCGTCTGGGGTATTACTCGATCTTACTCGCCTCGGGGATTCAGTCAATGTGTGTTGAGACTAAAATTATCGCGGAATTGGTACATTTTAATATGTTACGGGTACTGACGATATGCGGTTCTTAGAATTTATTTTTGCCGATATTTCTATAATGGATCGAATTACATAAACCTCAGGTGATCTCTGCTGAGCGTCAATACTTTCCACGTTTGGGAAGAGAAAAAGTAGAAATCATAAAACACCCTAAGAATTTTAACAAATAAGTTTTGGTTTTAAATGAGCACAAACGTGGAATCCGGTGTTTTGTTTATGTAAATCACAAATAATGCAAAGTTTACTGAGCAATGATACAGTTAGAGTTGTATAACGATCTATGATATCTATGTAACTGGGTCGAAATATCGGCAAAAATTAAATCAGTCAATTCGCTTATTGAATGTAATCCGTTGCATCGAACTCGTGTCTATTATACTTTTTTTCTCAATTCATGACGCCGGGTTATATTTGACGGTCAATGTAGTTCGTGTATAGATTTGAAAGTAAAAGTACTATTAGTAAATTTATGTATATATGAGTAAGTAGACTCGAGGTGCAACTCGACTAGACGGTTACTTTTGTTCGAGTAACTCAAGTTGTAAAGAGTATTACTCGCTAAGTCTATGTCATCGCTAAGTCAGACACGACAAGAGCACAGACTATTTAGGTATACTAAGACTAACACACAAAATAAACAATTTAAAATTCTACATATAAAACAAACTTAAAACTTACAATAAAAAATACACTTGCTCCCGTCAAGGACAGTAAAATCAATTTTATGCGAATAGTATTCGCATAAAGAATGTGAGATTTGACTATTCTCGAAGGAAACCAAGTTATTTAAAAACCCTGAAGACCATCTATTTTAAAACGTCTTTAAACACCACGATGAAGTATCTAAGATACTAGATAGGATACATTCAGGAGGATTTAATGTACTTTATTTAACATTTATTTTACTTGGCATCGTATATTTTGCATTTGTAACATTAGAGTTCTATGTTAATTACTAAAATTAAATATTAGAAAAACCCATATAATATAAGGATCTTATAAATTAAAGTATTAATATTATCTATTCAATAAATGTTACAAGAATTGATGCTAAAGCATGTATTTCCATTGGTCATATGGCGGCATTCAATGCGCAAGTCCAAATAACCTTACTGAATCCACACCTCAGCTGAACCACACTTATTTTATCATTGTATTTTCAGCATACAAACCTGCAAAAAATAAGCACAAAGGAATTTTAATAATATGTTTTATTAATAACGATACATAATAACGGTTGCATTGTTTAATAAAGTGATTAAGCTAGTGATAGAGAAAATTAACTCAGAATGAAATAATGTGATATTATAGGTACTCAATTGACACGTTTATCTCAGACATATTTACTATGATTTAAAACAGCTTTGGAACCAATGGAATAAAGTAAAGAGTGGGACAGAAAATGTTAAATGACGCACAAGTACAGTCGTCGCCAAAAACAAATGACCGTGATGTTAACTGCACAAACAATCATAACAGGACAGTAAAAACTTTGGAGTATAAGGTATATTGAATTACATAAATCTTTTTGTGATTGATATTATGCAATATAGTAAATAACAAAATATTTTTAGGGATTACTATGGACTTGTGCGCTAAAAGAAATATGTTTAGCGGCGCTATGGCTTCCACTAGGTGCTTTAATATTTTGTTACACGACGGCTTCTTACTTCCAGGCAGATGATATACATGAAACACATTGTAGAGTAAGTATAATATTATTGTTCGGTAATAATACTGATATAAATAAAAATAATTCCTAAAATTTGCATAATCATTAATTTCTATAAATTGATAATTTCGTAGATAATGAAATAAATATCCATTACACTTATTGTAGAAATATTATACTATGTTGCTTTATTCAATGAAATAATTACAGGTATATAACGTAGTGCCATCAATAAGTGCGATTACGGGCATCAGCCCGCAAAGATATATTTGGAGGATATGTGTTGCTTATCATTTAGGACCAAGACTGTTAATAGGTTCGCTTTATTACAACTACCATAAGGAGCGAACTTTACATATCACAGAAGAAAAGGTGAGTGAATGCATTATATTTAAGATAGCAAATTATGAAATTAAATTAAAATAAGCGAGCAATCTGAACGCTTAATTTTATCAAAAACGCATGCTTCACTTAAAATCAATAAAGTTTAATAAAACTCCCAAATTTCAGGATCGGAAACAAGCATTAAAATTAGGTGAAGCTTGTTACTGGCTGAATTTGATAGAGCTTTTAGCTCTCACTGGAGTTACATATGTTTCTAACAGAGAAAATTATTGTAAGTATATAGACGATAAAGCATAATACGCATATTTAAATATATAAACTTTTTGAAATGAAAAGGAAATTTCTTATCGCGATTCCCGGTTGCATTTTGTAATTACAAGTTACTGGGCGTAATTTCGCCGATTCCATATTCGTAAAGTTATGTATTTGATTTTTGTACAAACGTGTCATGATTATTAGTTTTAGTATTATTTGTAACACACGAATAGTATGTTACAAAGAAGTTACTGGTATATCCAAAAATCATAGTAGCTCGCTATATTTACAAAGTGTTTATATAATAAAAAAATTGAAATTTACGTAACTCGCCAGGTTCTTTAATCTTTGTTTTCACATTTTTATTAAATTTGCAGACGTACATGAAAAGATATTCATAATATTCATGGTAGCTACCCTCCTACATATGCTTTGTCGGGCGCGAGTTGGATGTATAGCCAGTGACACAGTAGAGCCAGTAAGGACCAATAAGCTGGTTTGGATTCTTTTTGTCGTAGCAATAATTGCGACTGTCGGACTTATTATTTTCTTCCTAAGTCATCGCTTATTATGTCGACCGCTAGGTAAGAGTTTACATATTCTTATTTTACTTTGGGCGCTATTTCCTATGCTATTGTATAAAAATAATGAAGTAACTAATGCAAAATAACAATCGTTGCCCACATTTACATTATGAGTAATTGAAACAATGATTTCACCTAAAATTGGCCGCGATTACATATAACTAAGTTTATTTTATTAATTTAATTTTATAGCAATAATAAGTCTTGAGTACCAAAGTTACAAAAAAAAAAAATAATTAATTATTAATTAACATTTATATAACAAACATATATTTCCATGTTAGTGAAATTAATCATATTGTTTCAGCGTTTACGTGGTTCTCGGTGTGCGAATATATCTTGGCAATAACAAACATGGCGTTTCATGCCATAGTGGTTCGAGATCTTCCATTACATGAATTGCAGGTCATACGTCCTACAAATAATAAATCAAATTGATTTAGACTTTATTATCTGCTTGGAAATTTCGCCAAAATATATATACGCTAGTTTATAAAGTATTGTCATCATGCATAGATTTCAAGTCGGTGTGCTCATGTTTAAGCTAACCCAGCCTTGACCTGTGATCACGAATGTCATAGCCTCATGCATTCCTTAATTGACACCGTTATAGGATTATACTTAATGTTACTCTGTTAAGGACATATATTATATTTGACGATATTTTGGCAAGAAAAATTTTAAACATTATAATAATGCGCAAATATAAACATGAATAAGTAGGTAAATAATATTTATTTCGGTAAATAATAAAGGATTGGGGTACATCATAAAGAACCGAATAATTTTGTAATTTGTCTACTGCCACTAATTACGAAGCTAAATTATATACGAAGTATTATTTTTATAGGCCAACGAAATTTCATGATCGAAAAGTACCTACAGTATAGACTGTATAAACCTATTAAGTATTGAATTATGTCAGAAACTGTAAATAATGTATAGATATGGTAGGTATGCTACATTTAAATAGATTATGTAGAGTAAACAACAAAAGCACTGATAAAAAATAAGAAGTGCGTAATATGCCTTGATTAATTGTTCAATTGTCGCCGATACTATTATAAGAACCACAATTTAATTAATTTCAAACTTGAATGGACCAAATTGTTAAAATCAAGTAAAATCTACGTTTTACGTAATAAAAACATAATAATTACATATCTCATCTGTCAAATTGACAATCGGAATCCTTCTCGTTCGAAAAAAAAGTAAGGACATTCCATACAAAGAAAATTCAGCATTACCTACTAAGTACGAAATTAAGTACTTTTAAAAGTTTTACGCGATTTTATCGGTGTTTTAGTTTATAAAATGATTGTTGTGGTTAATATTCCCAATGTTGTTATAAATATTTTTAAAATTGTTATAATATGGATTTTTAGAAATAATTCTTTATTCTTTGAAATAGCTTGATGCTCGAAGCTATTTAGATTTAGACACAATTTTATGCTGAAATGGATATTCAATGAAACTAGTATTACGTACCTACACAATCATTCAATTATATAGGCATTTTTCCTCAAATATTCAAGTTATTTTCATATAGTGAATTTAAGTGATAAAATGATGACATGACTTTAATATTATCAAAATATTTTTACTATAGTTATATTTCTTAGCATGAGAACGTGTTTTTCTTTGCACAATCAT
>MOOZ01001272.1:91210-111191 GCA_002930495.1 Cecropterus lyciades
TTTTTACTATAGTTATATTTCTTAGCATCAGAACGTGTTTTTCTTTGCACAATCATTGCATTAAACTGCAATTCTAGACATTTATAATGTTTTTAAATAAATTTAAGGGTTTATTTAAATGTAGTTTTTCACACAAGTTTACAGGAAGTCGATTACATGGGCAGCATTTTAGATAGCTTCTATTCATGTTACTGTCTTTAATTACGAGTAGCTTTGTTTTGACTTATATTTTACAAACCATGAAACTTACATAATTACAAAATTATGTTACCAAGTATTTCTTTTCCTGTTATTTATTTTCAGGTTTCAATCGATGAGATTGAATAAATATGTAATTCTTTATTTCGTGCAATTGTAAGGTGATATTTCATTAATATTATGAAACAAATTATAGCGCTGCACACCTTATAATTACATACAACTGCTACTTAGCATTTCTTTAAATCTATAATGTTAGTGAGATATATATTATACAACTAAATTAAAAATAATCTTATATAATTAAATATCTATAAGTTAATAAGAAATGTTGATTGTGATGTAATTTAATGTAGATAAATGCAATTATTATTCAATTAATACGTTCGAATTTTATAGAATAACGTATCGGACGAGAGTTGTACTCATATTAAATATACCTAGATGTAAGTAATTAAAAAAAATGTCTTAGACACAAATTTAACTACCTACTATTTTGTGGTTAATTTAACAGTTGAATGTTGATTCATATGTTTTTAAACTACTAAACGTTTATACCCCGTTACCTCAAGTAGCTTCTATGTTGTCCGCGTTACAAAAAGGTTCTTTTTCTTTTCATTACCTTTATTTGGTCACTACTGTCAAGAGAACATTGCAGGCCTTAGACTAAGGGTCACCAAGTAATTTTAAGCGGAGTACGGATATTGTTGAAAGGTTAAAACAATCCCCGTGCCCCTCGAACGTATGAATATAGGACTAGTTGCATGAAAATATTATTCATGGACATGAATAATATTTGGAGGTGCCATGTTCGACCGCCTGTTGCTCACCACTGCCTTAGACACAAGGTGCCCCGGGCAAGTCGTACTGTTTATCCTTCCATACTTTATCAATTTTAAGCGGAGTACGGATATTGTTGAAAGGTTAAAACAATCCCCGTGCCCCTCGAACGTATGAATATAGGACTAGTTGCATGAAAATATTATTCATGGACATGAATAATATTTGGAGGTTCCATGTTCGACCGCCTGTTGCTCACCACTGCCTTAGACACTAGGTGCCCCGGGCAAGTCGTACAGTTTATCCTTCCATCCTTTATCAGTTATTTATTGTTGTTATATATATTGACAAAATGGGCGAAAAGGGATGCAAATTCTACGTTTATGAAATTATACCTACTTAAAGGGCGCTAACGCGCATGGTGCTCGTGTAATATAACCAAACAAGTTCTACCTTCTAAGCCCGTAATGCCAAAGATTTTTTGGTGCAATAAACGTGCGACCCTCTAAGGCCAGCATGCAACGTTGTTAGTCGAAACATAAGTACTTATCTAACGCTACCCTGTCGCAATTTTCTTGTTTTCCAAGAATGTTATGTCGGGTACTGCGATTATCGAAGAAATAACCTATGAAGTCTGCTTCACGCTAGTTGCTACATTTTATTCATTCTAGTAGTTGTTCAACATTTTATTCAAAGGATTTTGTCTATATTGTTCTTTGTGTCTGCTAGACACAAAGAATAATATTTTTTTTAGACTGGAATCTAAAGGATAAATAACCAATTATTGCAGTATTAGCAAATGTAGGTATTAAACTTGATGTGTGTGAGCTTTAAAGCTACTACGAGTACCCGGTAGGTTTTAATCATATGTTAGATAGCAATAACGTGTACAATGTCTAACCTGTATATTATGTCTGTCATGTGCTATATTTATGTATAGGTAATAGGCAACGAACTTAAATCTGTTATTTACATAAAATAAAATAGTAATTTTTGAGTAAGTAGCAAACGTAGCAAACGTAGATAAGCTACTTATATGAATTAAATTTAGGCAATCTGAATTAAAAACCAATATTAAAAATAAAAAAGCAGCTAGCTGAAATTGGATTTTCATAGCTCATTTGGATGTCAAGGCCAAGCTGGCATCAAGGAAGTTGGGCACTGAGAACAAAGCCAAGCGGTATTTCAATGCGAGGCAATTACTTCTGATTTTTTAGGCACAAATGAACCCCACACGGAGAACTGCGTCTTTGGGTAGGGGCGCCACAACACCAACTTAACCCACTTGACTCGTAAAGAAGCGCGAGATCCAAATCGACAGTTACACAAGGACTACCGATCAGCGGAGGGACAAAGACTCCCTCTGCGTGTTCTTTCGGCTTTACAATGTCGAGTGTTCCGAGGAACTTTATGTCGTGGTGCCTATGTCACCTTTTTTCCACAACTTCACCTGTGTAGGATGAAGATTCAATCGTACCCACTAGACTCGAGGTGGTTCTCCACGGTTCCAGCTTACACGATCGTTTTTGGCACGGATGTGTAAGATGTGTGCGAATGAATTTCCTCCTGAGGTATTCCCGGAGCGCTATACGCGCTATACGCGCGGATACTACCAAATAAAATTATTAACCAGATAACCTAATCTGCTGCTTAATACAATAATAAGAATATTAGTTTTGCGTAAATAATGTGTAAACTCTACAGTGGTGGATCTATATAAAAATAGATATTAAATCTATACATAAATAAATCTTACCATTTACAAAAACACTATCATGTATTAATAGGTTTCTAACTATCTATTGCTTTTCATTGTACATATATAGCGAAATAAGTAATATAGCCAATTCGGCTATCCGTCCAGTGTCGGTTATACTCGCCAAACGATTCCAATATGGGAAAAAATTTATATCATCGCCCTTATGTATTTAAAAATACAAAGGTACGGGTGGTAATAAGTCCTTATACGAGTCAGTACACCTTAAACTTGGCAAATGCTACAGCGTTATTAATGTACACAATACATTACCGTAGTAATGTATTGTGTATACCGTAGTAACCACATGGCCATGAAACAATCGCTTGGTGCTGTAGGCCTCAGCGTTGAGCGAATTTGTCAAATTTCGTGGTCTTATAAGATCACATTTGCAACGAGCGATTGACATTAAAATGAATGTTTCGTGGGTCTATAGTACAGTTTAGGTATGCGAGATTGGTTCGCATGTTCTAACTAAAAAGTGTCATAAAGGGTTACCCAAAAAATATATTTTCCAAGAAAATATCACAAATGGATTTTAGAAAAATTGATTTATAAAATTTTAGTGGCACTTTAACCGAACACTGAGCCCTTGGGATTGATAGGTATAGAGCATGACAGACTTCGTTGCAATGATGCAATATGATTAAGTATTATATTAGACTTTTAATTAAGTACTTCTGTGTTGCATATTTATTTTCCAGTAATTATAATTATTTATGAATATGTATTATATAAAAAAAAACGAATTGTCAAAACGTTATGTTAAATAAACTTTTATTTACTGGTTCTGTGGTATAGGATCTACTTAGGTATTACATATTTAGATTTTAATAGCAGGATGGAGTTATGAATAAACATATTAGCATTTAATAATTGTGTTTGTATTTTATTAAACCATATCCATAACAGGTAACTGTAGTTAATTTTGATTTAAAGACACAAGAGCATTCAAAATACAAGTTTTCTTATCTTTTGGCATTAAAGTGAAAGCGAACAAACTTATGACAAATAATCGCAGAGCTTCAATTACTAATGCTAAATTACTTTATTTGGGCAATCATTTATTAAGTCAACCCAAGGGATGTTAAATAGAGGATTTTATCGTTAAGTCCTAAACATGTAATTTAAGAAATATAATTACGATGTTATTTTGTTATTCATGATTTAAGTTGTAGGCACGAACTTTCGTACGTTGAGCAGATACTTAAACCATATCTTATATGAGTAAAACACGGATTATACTTTCATTAAAAGTGTTGAAATTCATACTTTACACATTAAACATAGTAAAACTATTAAATTTATATCTTACACCTTTTGTTGGTAAATATTTCATGACGACAAAGCGACGCCATTATAAAGTTATATTGTTTGAAACAATTAAGATAAAATAAATGCATTTGAATGTTATTAAAACAAGCTATAATATTCTGATAATCACAAATAAAAAATTAATTACATTCACTGGGACATTGGAGTAAACCGAGGCTGGGACTTTGGCCGGCGCCAGCGACATCTTGTGACGATTTAAACTATAACTTTTTCACGCTAGATGTCACTCTATGTATTGATAGCAACAAGAATAACGCCGTTCTGTTGAAACAAAGATGGCGGCAAATGGGAGCTACGCAGGTACAAAGCTTTGTATGTGTTAGTGTATACGCATACAAAATTTCACGTTTGACCACTCTAGGCACTCACACAAGTACAGAAAACCGGGTGTGCGCGGGGCGAGGGGAGGAACGTCCGTGAAGTTGTGTCAGCATATGCGCAAACGAGGTGCGCATTCGTCGCGTGCGTTGTCGGGATTCTTTGTGCCATTCTTCGCATACCAATAAGAGTATATTCTTTAAATTTACTCTTGAAATTGACATTTCATCAAAATTCGTCCCTTCACTACACTTTCGGACTCCGTACTAGGTAAGTAAAAATAATTTTATTGTGATTTTCATACAAACAAAGTGAGATTTTGGTGATTTTTATTCGGGAATGTCAACAATGCGATTGCGATCCTGCAATATTTTACATAGTTGTCGCGTTTGCTTCGCTTCGACTTCCGGTCGTTTGGGTGTCGGCATTTCGCGATGTAAACATTATCTAGTTTTGAAATGTGGACGTCTAGGAAAGATGTTAGGGCATGAAGTGTGCTCAAGATGTTTTTGTGTTGTTGAATTTGCCTGAGTGTGCTTACTGAGATGGCGCAATTTTCGAAAGACGCGGTATGGTATCGTTCGCCCGTGATACACTTCAGTCGCGTTTGTGACCGTATGCGATTTGACGTATTCCGCGCGCGGGGATGACACTTGTCAGGTTATTTTATGAAATGTCAATCGTTTTGTTCGTAATGCGCGAGTGATTAGTAAACAAATTGACAGTGGAATTTGTATTGATACAGTGAAATTCTTACAGAGTGACATGGACTGTTATTACGCAAAATTTTACCCAAGGCGTGAGTATTTGATTTGGCACAATAATAAACAAACAAATTCTTCGAATAGTTTGTGGAATTCCAATCTTACATTTGGTATTGTTTGAGTTTTAAAAATATTTCATAGTTAATTATTACATTTTGATTTACTTTAAGCTCATTTAAATTTGTTTTGTTTAATTTTTAATGTTGTAGTGTACATTGTTTTATTTTCTAATTAACAAAATATTGCATTGATATAAATAAACCGTCGGATACAATGCATTTAATGAGCATCGATCAATTGATTAAAATCATTGATAAAATAACTTGAAAGATAAATACTAATAAAGAATAATTTAATTGTATTGTTAACAAGCCTGCATACTTAGAACTTGAAAATTTGTGCTTCTTTGTGTCCAATTGCATAAAATTAGGTAGTATACTAAGTTTTGATTGTTTATTCTCTTGGAAATTACCAACATTCTAAATTGAGATTAATTCACGTAAAATTTTACGTCACTTTTTTTTGATCACAGTGAAAATATTAGTTAATGTTTATAGAAATATTAGTACGAATTAAAAATAGATTCATTCAGAAAAAAACATATTGTTTTTGTCTTTATATAATTCTATTTCATTTGTGTTGTATTCTATTTTTTAAATGACTTCCATCCGTCGTTCCATCACTCTTGTATTTGAACGTTATTTAAGGAGTAAATAAAGAATTTAAATTTAATTTATTATTATTCATAATTAACAAATTCCGTAAACAAAAAACAGAGTAGGTACATACTGATACTGATACACTTTTTACCGCTTAAACTACGCACTTCATCCGTTTAAATTAATACATTTCATTCGTTAGGTAAGGTGTAAATAATTATATAAATAACCTTGTTAGCCTATGTACCTGCATATTCACACGAGTATTGGTTTTAGGATACAAATTATTATTATCGATATTACAAATATATACGTTTTTGCTAATTTAGATTACGATTATGATTCTACACGAAATGCAACAAACACTGTTGAAATAGCAGCTTAGTAATTTTTAATGTCAGTTTAAACAGTAAATAGCTATAAAGAAGGAAATAGAAGGAAACATTTCCATTAAGCCTATTTTATACATGTATATATATATATATTATATATATATATATCATAGGGAATATCATAGGGCATATATATATATTATCATAGGGAATAGCAAACGTAGCACATTATAGCAAATGGCCATTGCTGCCCATGTACATCCGTAATGAACTCAAGAAAACATCATAGTCTATATGAGGTAGGATGTTTATCACTCACAGATGCGTAGCTACCGTTGAGGATTAACTTAGGAAACCTCGGATAAATGTGTTAAACTAGAATATAGCAGCACTTAGCACTGCTGTCATAAGGTAGAAATAGGTTTGGCGATGGTGCCTTCTCAATTTTGTAGTGGAATCATATGAATGCCTATAAGGGCTGCAACTCTGTTTAAGACCACCTACTGGGCATGGATTTTCCCACAACTGAGAAAGATCACGTAAAAATGCGATTTCAAACTTACAGACAAACAGACGAACAAAATTTCTCGAAATTAGAGGAATTTAGAATTACTTTATCAAATTGTCCTTATTATCCTGGTTATCAATACAATTTAGTGGACTTAATTAGCCGCGCAAAAAAGGCTATTTGTTAGACCTAATAATTACACTTCTAAATTACACAAAAAAAAAACAATTAAAATTAATTTTAGTCAGTTTCTGTAAGAAGAATGGAGGAAAAGGGTTAAAAAAGATGGGTGTGCAAGTTTTATGAAACCTCTAGAATTGATGATCTAAAAAAGAGAAAAAATCTTACCTACGTCTAATCAGCGATGCATGTATCGTAAATTTTGGGTTGCCACCTTTTTTCTGCAATTAAAGAACATTTACTTTAGAAGATAGCCTATAAAGACGTAGTTTCAAAATAAATAATATAATTTACTTTTTCTTTGGCCTTAGTAAACTTTTAGGAAGGAGCGAGAGGTATTCAAGTCGGTAAAAACGGGGAGGAGAAATAAAGACAATCATTTAAACTTGCAATGATAAACATTGCTCGTCAAATGGCATAGACACAAATCAAAGGCATAGAAACAAAAGTTGCTAAATCTAAATAATATATATTCTACCACTCTCACCATAATAAAGTACCCTATGTATATTATGCCTTCAGTGTCTTCAATATTTTCATTTAATCCGTTAATCCAAAATAGCGTTTAATGTACAAAAAACTTCTCAATAGGGAAGATATTTATATTACAATAATTGTAACATTAGTAGATATCTAACTACATTTGTAATTACTTGTCTTGATTCGATTCTGTAAAATAACAGAATTTAAGCCCATGTGTTTGTAAAGTCACAATAATGGACTCAATGTAGAAGAGGATTTTTTTAAAATCATTTATTTTGCTACCTAGACTTCACTAATTGCTTTCTAATTGCCGATACTAAAGTTTATTTGTTCTGTAGTAGTGTCCGTGTATTTAAAGCAGATATGCGAGTTAAAACTCTATTAATTCTAAAATGTGCTAATAAAATGTGCTCGAACATTTTTTCAATATTGAAAGAATTAACTTCAGTTTTATTTTATGTAACCATTCTTGCACTGGTCATATTTTATTTGGATTTTCGATTTTAGGTATACGTTCATGCAGTCAATGACGGAATAACATAATATCGAAAATAATTTAAGTTCTATAAACAAGTAAAGTTCTTAAGAAATGTAAATAATATTATATTACATTCTATTTTTTTTACTTTACGCAATTCTGTACGCATTACTCTGTTGCGGCGTTAGTACAAAATAAATTAATATAACGTAACGTATAATTAAAAACACACGTACAAAATAAATACAAAATTAATAAAATTAAGATCATAATTTTAAATTGAATTCCCTGAAAGCAATTCAATTAATTGTGCAAGTAATTAGGAAATTCATAGGAGTTGGCTCGGCCGGCGCTAGTTCCTAGATATCCGCCTGTACCGCGAAGTGCGACTCACTGATCTGTAGAGATTGAAACACTAACTTACGTATCTTTGGTCTCTCGAATCAGTGCCAAGAGTTATTTTGGTCAATACAGTTGATGTTTTTATTGCGCGTCGCGACGCAGGCGACGCTAAGGCCGGGTACATACAAGTTACACCTAACAAACAACGATGCAACAATCACTTGTTTTAATCAAATATTAACAGTTTCTTCGGCCGAACAACATTACAAGGGAACGCGCGACGAAAATAGTACGATTTGGTTGAGTCGCGTAACATCGCATCTCAACGATGTCACAAGTATGTAACTGTCTTAAGACTTCAAGAGCGACAAGCAATAAGACGTGTAAACTGCTGACACCTCAAGCCCTCACGCGGCGTCTCGCACCTAATGGTCGATCTGTAGCGATTTATAACGTAGTCTGTCTAAGAA
This sequence comes from Cecropterus lyciades, assembly GCA_002930495.1. Taxonomy (NCBI): domain Eukaryota; kingdom Metazoa; phylum Arthropoda; class Insecta; order Lepidoptera; family Hesperiidae; genus Cecropterus; species Cecropterus lyciades. The sequence continues at coordinate 99,814 of MOOZ01001272.1, forward strand.
AAGCGAGACTATCTAAGATTTACAACCGTATTCTGAGAATCCCGACACTTATTCTCAAGTCTTAAAATGACTGCCAAATTACTACTAGGTACTCAAAATCTCTATTTTCCCTTTAAAACACATTAAACGCAGTTTCATAGTAACAGATCAATATAGACATTGAGACTTAATAATTAACAAACTGTTACATTGTTGGATAAACATTCTTGAAGAAATCCTGAATCTTCCGTATATCGACATGATGTATACCTGTCATGGGGCATAATTTCATAAACATTAACAATTATTATTTATCAGAACCATTAAATTTGGATGATCTATTTATAGACTTCACACACTTTTTTAAAAACTCTTTTTCTTATAGAATTCTCAGGTAAGTTTCCTCGCGATATTTTCCTTCACCGTAAATCAATTGGTGCCTAAGATCCGAACCTCGGGCCCTCGATTGAGAGGCCGAGTTTCACTGCTCATTAGGCTATCACTGCATCATGTTATCATGTTAATACATGAGAATAATCAATGTGAATAACTGTTTCATGAACATGAGAATAACTGTTCTTAATATTACGTAATTGGCTTTTAATTCTAATTTGAACATAATTAGAAATAAATCCACTTACTAAATATTTCTTAATAAATGTGATTTTTATTTGAAGAATATGTTTACGGTAGTGCCTATAAGTTATTTAAACCTGAAACGATTTAACTCATACTACGAACTATAGACGTACAGTACAGTATTTAAATGAATGACATAGATTCAGAAGCGTGTATAATAAAGTTCATAATATTTTGGAAGCTAGTCAACATTGTGAGGGTAAAGCGCCAAATAGAGAAAGGTTTAACGTATTGTACGGCGGACGACCGCCGGGGGTTACGCTACCTGCTCATATTGACCTGCGAAAGGTTCACTCCCTCTAATCCTCCAACACACTCCCCGACCACGAATCAAAGCCATTATGTGTCACGCATTACGAAATACCTTAATAATACGTAACGAACCATTATCGCATATCCGACTTTAATACCGTGTTAATTAATGACGTGTTTTGTAAAATTCTCCTTAATACGGATTATATTATTTGTTCAAATATAATAGGTGTCTAAGAGTAATAAAAACAGTTAGTTCGGTATTTGTCGAAATCTGGGAAAATTGCAGTTAGTTATAATTTTATAATTAGGAAGGAGGTGCTCCCCATGGTTTCTGCTTACTTTTTGTCACATGAATTAGACGTGCCAATCGCCAACTATATTATAGAAAAATAATTGTACTATGTATATATTATAGCACAAATAATACTTTAAGTAATCAGTAATTCAATCAGTAATTCAAATGCGCTTTTTGGGTCATGAGCAGTAGTTTCAGTAGTCTTAGTCTGTATTAAAGTGAGACGGCGAAAAATTAATATGTAGATACTATAATTTTGCATTTTATTACGGTAGGAAATACTATTTAATAAAAAAGGTAGGAAGGTGGTAGGTGAAATATACCGATTTTTTTTTTACCTAATTCAAATAGGAGGAGTAGTGAAGTCAATTGCAATTGCGCTGGCTTCGTTACAGCGCATTTAGTGTTGAAAAATTTTACAGCGTCGACTGGAGATATGATTGCGACGTGTGTCCAGTAGCCTCGCTCTATTCTCGGACTCCTATTTGTGGATTACTCTCGCGTGGAACCCTCATCACTGTCTTGGTGAAATGGACCGTAATATCGCAGCAATATTGTCTAAATTTATTCGCAACAGCGTGCGTGATCCAACCTTCTCGCGTGATCTGGGGATTTGAGCGAAAGGACCCACTCCATGCCTCTTATTTATCTTAATTTTGCACTCTAAAGAAATGACAAATGAGGATTATGGTCGCACGAAATTGGTGTCATTCAGAATTTATACGTTACACGCTTAAGAGGTGTTTGCGTGAATAAACATAACGTTAAAATGCTTATGATATTTCTGAATACAAGAGACTACATTTAAATGATTTCATTATTAGCTACCAATTATACCAAACTCTGGTAAAATCATATCACATTGAGCTTATAAAGTAAAAGGAAATTTAAATAATAAATTCAAGTTACTAAGGAATACCTCGCAGAAAAGTTCCGTCAAGAAAACTTTTAAAAGTTTCCTATTGTCTAGAGCAGAAGCTCAATTTGTTTTATATCGTATCAACAACAATAAAGATACTCAAGACGATAATTAATTAACTATTTTTCAAATTGAACTGTAAATACGACGTCCATTGACTTAAAGTATTATTGAAACTGTTGTAATATTTTTTGTTTCCAAAGTGTTGCAATGTAAATAACAATTACAACAAGTACGGAAAAGTTGGACACTGGTTGATGTTTAAAATGTCCTACATGCAAAAACGTTTAAAAGCACCTAATTGAAGCCCGCGCAAACTGCACTCGGCGGAGTATGAAAGCAAAACTGGAGTGGAGTTTTGCAATAATTTTCTCGATTGAGTTCACTACACGTATTGCAGGTAGCATTCGATATGAAGCTCACTTTGAGTTCACTTGTTAAACTATCGTTATAGTTGGAATTGTTCCCGCGCCGAACCCGCCCGTTCCCTGCCGCTCCCGGTCTTGGCGATTTAATTAAAGTTGTTATTTGTACGTTTTATTTTACAATTGGCCCGTTTTCGCTTTGATTGTTCGTCGGCTCGTAAGTGAACCTAGGCTATTGTCTACAACGAACATAGTTTTTCAAGCAAAGCAATCGATATACATAACATACTAACATAGACGGTAACTTGTTTTATATGGTAAAAGTTCGGTAACAGTAGACGGCAATATGTTCTTTTTTACATTTTTATATAAACATATCATATACATGTGACAACATAAGTAACAGTTACTTATAACCATAAGTAACTGTTACTTATAAGTAACTGTTACAATTTATTAGACATTTACATAAACCTATGTAAATGTCTAATAAATTGTCATGGGCTGCAGCTTTTAACTAAGTATACGTCAGTGTCGGTCTTCAGTTCAATCGTTGACCTTAATATGAGTATATTTCAGAAAATGTTTGCCCGCCTGTAAACATGTCCCCTAGAGATTCGAAAACTGACTTACACATTACCAACAGGGACGTCTGCCCCCTCGCCCTCCTTTACAAATTAAAAATATCATTTAAAGATTTAATTTATTCTTATTACTTAGTTTCTGCAGTTGACAACACCAATCTATTTCTTTTTAGTATCAGTTTTAATTTATCAATAACCTTTATTATCGCCTTTATTAATATCATAATGAACATAAATGTTAACAGTACAAAATGTAAACATTTCCTCATTGCACAATCAAAACCAAGGATGTAAAAAAATATATTATACACAAGCGCTGTGCCCCGCGGTTTCACCCACGTAACAAAAATGTAACGTGATATAAATATATAAAGTAACTTACGTCCATATATTACCAAAATTTGATACTTTCAACTATTTTAACAAAATACTGTGAGACTAATGGACAAGCAGACAGTCAACAAATTTAAGAAGTTGTTTTTTATGCCATTTATTCTGACATTGCATACCACTTTAATTTTATTTATTTACTAGCATTAGCCCGCGGCTTGAAGTTGAAGAACAAGATAACATGAAATATACAAAAAATCAAAACATCTGAAGCTATAGTCAATAAGATATTTATTGATTTGAAGTCTTCGAAATTGCTATATTTTCATTTTTTGTCAAACAATCACGTCTGCCAAATATATTTTTTAATAAATAAATATATATTCAGGGTTCATCCTAGTGCAGTTTGGGTATAAAGATTTAAGGTTAAACACGTTACTCGACAGTTTACTTGTTTGTCAACCAACGTTTCATTGTTATAACAAATCTGCACTGTGCGTTCACTATGTTGGAGCATTCTTCAGTACGGTAATCAAATGTAGATGAATAAAATATTAGAATATTAATCAAATGAAAATGTTGGTAGAAACACTCCGTGATAAAAATGTTTTCATTAAACTTCATTTGAATCTCAGAAAATAAGAGCGAAAGCTGAACAATTCGTTACGAGCGAGATAAAAAGTAGAGACTTTTAAACAAATTAGTTAAGATTTAATGAAAACGTAGGAGTTAGTCGGGCGGATGTCGAAGTAAAGACTTAGAAGTTTTTATCTTGGTTCATTAACGACGACACCAAAAAAAGTTAGGAATAAACTTAGTTTTTGACATCTTTTAATCGCAGTCAGAGCTTCCAGATGCACTGTAATTACAGTAGATCTACTGTAATTACAGTGCATCTGGAAGCTACTCTACATATTAATTTTTAGAAGTTTTTATCTTGGCGCATTAACGACGACACCAAAAAAAGTTAGGAATAAACTTAGTTTTTGTTTGTGTTTGTTTAAAAATTTCCTTCAAAATTGTTCAAAATGTCATTGACTGTGATTTTGTACAAAAATACTGTAATTTTAGTGGTTTTCAGTAGTAGCAGTATATTTTGTTTGCCTTCACAACACATTCTTACAAACTATTTTATATGAAATTATGTTGCAGTAAGATTATATTTAAGTAATAAAATACCTCGAGGTCGCATTTTGCGGAAGTGTGTAGAAATAATTTCCAACATGTAAGAAATAGCACCGCAATTTTATAATCAACAATTTTCCATAAGTATTGTTGCAATCTTGAACAGGGTATAAAGTAGAGCAAAGTATACATTTGATAGGAAACAATACATTCATTTTATAATACCCTTTTATAATAGAAGTAAATTAATATTCATATACAATGTGTACATTAATTAAGCGTAATTATGGATTCAAATACGTTTTATGCTATGTGGTGGAGGGACATAGTTATGTATTGATTTCTATTGTCTACTCTGTGGCGTTATGGCATATGATGAAATTCTCGCTAGTTTCATTAAAAACGATGTTCAATCTTAAATTATATCTTTCAGTGTAAGCTGTTGGTTGTGTAAGCTATTATGTTATGATCGTATGCATGTGTAAATTCATCGGTTAGTGTGATTTATTTCCAACAATTCCTTAGTGTTCCAGCAACCATTCCCAGCAGCGTCGAAAATTGATGTTACATCACTCCCGGTCGCTACGGCGAAGCACCACGTCTGTCGTACGATAAATTAAACACAGTTCATATTCTAAGACGCATATTAAGAGTCACCAACGTCCCACTTCTACCTTCGAAGTAAATCCTGTGCACGACAGGGACGTAAATAGAAAAGTCACGATAGGACCGCTTTTTTGTTATTCCACGAAGAGACAAACCGTTATCCGTGACTTTGTTACTTTAATGAAGACTAAGTAAAGACGCTTGGTTTACAATGACCATGGAACTGTCAAAGCCTTGTTTAACTGTATGCCTCACCAAGTTCCTTTCCATTATACGTCGAGACAAATCTTTGTTTGCAAATACTTAACCTTAATATTTAAGTTTATACATTACCAATTAGTTTCTGATATAAAGTGCTCTTATAAGTCATATGAAGCATTTATATTGCCATATGTATTTTTTCCGAGACACGTTTAGAAACGGCGACGAATCCTCATTAAAGCACCATGAAAAGAAATATTTCTCGCTTATTTGGGTTAAACATTATGTGTAGCAACAACTATGCGAGCGAAGCGATCTGACCAGATTACTTGGCCGGCCATGGCGTACCTATCTGCAATCGGTAAATGGTTACTTTAAGTCTCGATATGCGAGGCATTCCCCACGGAATGTCACCGTCGTTGTGGTGTACTTATATGTGCTCCGGCGGACTGAATTTTTTCTTATCGCCAATGCATTTTCTGCAAGTTTTCAATGTGAGCGACATGAACGCAGCAACGCACCGCTCTAGTCTTGTTGTCCCTGTCTTATTTTTTGCTCAGAACCGCGCGTTAGAGTTTTGTTAACGTTTTTGAGGAAGGCTTTATAAATTCTGAGATCTAAATATAGATAAATTTGAAAAACAGCTATAGAATTACAAATACCAATAGGTTCTTTTGCTTACAATTCTAATATTATTAATAGTGATAACGGGTTCAATCGTACTATAATATATAAAGCTTCAGTTAGTTAAGTAAAAATATATATTTCATCTGTTATCCATTCTGCGTAAAATTGATAATAGTTTTCGATGTAAGTTGTACCATCAGCTCCTATTACTTAAAGGTGCAATGATTCGACCGCCTCCAACGATTGCCTACATTTTTAATTACCGCCTTATTCTCTTCGGGTGTGGATATTAAGCCGGCAGTAATAACCGGCTCCACTCCCGTCATCCATCACGGGCGCTGCAATCGTTTCGCTGTCAGTTCTATTCCGGGACGCTCCGTTTTCGCTAATGATTCCCCGTCGCCGTGAGATCATGCGACATTTACAAAGGCCGATTGTACCGACGATTTGTACGTGCAAATGGCTTCTCGATCTCGTATCTCCCGAGGTATTTATTCGAGGCGTTTTTGTCCACGCGATTCATCTATATTGTGCATTAATCCAAAGGCAACACGATTTGCAAAAGCCATTCCCTTTGCAAGCGAAGGGCCACTGCCGCCCGTGCGGCTTGTATAAATAAAAGCACATATCCCGGATCGCGTTCCACGTGAGAGAGTTTATAATTTATTTGCGTCGCAGTTTTCTGGCGACGATTTTCCCACAGGGGCGGTGTCTCAAACGAGCCGCTCCCGCCCTTTATGTGGTTTTTTGTGGCGACACAAAATACCCCGGTGGAAAACATTCAGTGATAACTGGTAACAATCGTTGCCGCCCGGATGCTCCCCGCCATTCCACGCATACCTCGAGTTGGACCTCGACTGATGCTTTTTCATGTAGCACCGCATCGCTGTCCGAAAGCTTTCGACTGTCGAGACTCGTGACTGGACCCACAAATGACCGTCGATATATTATTCCACTCATAATTGTTTTGTACGAGTTTGATATTATTGATTGATAATTCAAGAGAACCGTATAGTAATGTCGATGCATCTGAAGTAATTCAATGCTAAAGTTGCTAAGAGAGAGGCAAATTGACATTTAAGCTAACTCACTGCAATACTAAAAGGTTTATACGTTAGACCACTAGCTATACCTTTATATCATAGATATGTACATATAGACAGGCAATACTACTTGTTCAAATGATTTTCGTAGAATCTATAACTTATGGGTATTATCGTAACAGTAAAATTTTACGACTATTTGATGCAGACACTGTGATTAATTATATGATTAGTTGAAAAAGTACACTTCAAGAAATATCCATGTATGGTGCCAAAAGTCGAATCATGTCAATTCAATCACTAAGCTCAAGTATGTCGAACATTCTAGATAAATCTTTGGCACCCGAAACTTGTATCATATGACCACTATTTGTAACATATATTTTAATACAAGACTTTATACAGACTTTTATTCTTCATTGTTGCGAACTTGTCTTAGTACCTTATGAAATTTCGGTGCTACGACGCAAAATAAATGCGATGTTCAAATCAGCAAAATCCCTTACAGAGAAACTTAAATTCCATAAATTGTAATTTAATTTGTCTAAAAAAAAACATTTGGTATGTACCAACATACAAAGTATTTGGTTTTCTAACAGTCGTACGCGACTTAGCGAATTCATAGAAACGGAACATTTTCACGCTCCGCTCCAGTACAAGTAGGCAACGTTTTTATTAATGTCCCATTGTTTCTTAATCGCCGCACCAGATTTGATATAGCGATAAGTTTCCGTTAAAAGCGTAATGTTAAGTAAAGCGGTAAGGTCGCTGCCGGTTGTTTTTCGACCGAAAAGCGTTGCCGTCAGATCTTACGTCCGATTTCTATTATCTACTACTTCGATCGCCGTTTGACAGACATTGCTCTTGTAGTTAAGGGGATGTCGATTATTCAACTCTTAAATCTGTCTCGGAGGTACGATAAATAAAAATTCTGCCCACTGAAACCTTAATTAAAATTTCTCGTGCATACCATCAAATACCTTAGTGCTTATGTTTTGGTATGGCATTTATTTTATTGTATAAGCGTGGGTTTTGGAGATCGTTAGTAAATAAAAAGGTCACACGAATGAAATGTTTAACAATGTCAATAATAGAGTCCTAAGAAAAAATGCTTAAATGATTTCTCTTATTTCGGTTGCGTAGAAATGTATAAATTCGAATGCTATTAATTTAAATGTATGTATAGTGAGATTATCTCCAAAAAATGCCTAATATGAAACATGTCAGGAAATATGAATTAATAAAAAAAGATCAAGGTTGCACTGGTATACCGTAAAAGGCTAAATTAAACTTAGTCCTAAAATAGAAAATTGTAATATCGTAGTATAATTACGATATAATATAATAAAAGGTAAAGTTTCGCACGTCTGTATATCACATATATGTATCTCAAAAAATAGTTTGTATAGAGAATAAGGAAATTGAAATCGCTTTAAACCAAAAGTACTAAATTTTAATATTAAATTAAAGGTTAATGATAATTTATATATTGCCCATGTATCTTTATTGTAAAGTTGTTAATGAAAAGCTATTGGGTTTTTAAGTTATCATACATTTTTTTTTAACGCGGTTGAACCCGCGGGGCACGGTTAGTAATGTATAATTTAAATTGTGTCGACGCCGTATCAAATATTGGAAATTTTCTGATACCATAAATATGGTGAATCCATTTATGGTATGATTGTATTTATACACAAATACCTGATACACAAATATATAATTGTCTGTTTCCGCCCAAATTGATCTAATAAACAGTAAAAATTAAAGTTAAAATGTAATCAACATGAAAAAAACTATATAATGTGGGCTACATATGCTTTAAAATATTAGCTAATAGATAAACATGATTGGAAAGTAAAAGTTTAGCGAATGTTAAAATGTGACAACCAACTCCACCGTCAGCTAAATGGTAATTTGTCTTAACTTTTCTGTTTGACTATTCATTGCAGTGGCTGCACCGCCGCTCAGATCTCACGCCACATATCGCTGTTCCACTTTACTGACAATAAATCGTATGTTGAGCGACTCAGTGACTTGTATATATTATTATAATTAACAATAGCAGCATTATACGCGATTTCCAAACTAAGCGGCGCAACGGAGATCGTTTGTCACGAAGCAAATTGCTATTTATGAGGATTATCTGTACTTAAACATTTTAAACTCTTACGTCTTAATGGACGGATTTACGTCAGGCAATTCGTTTACACAACGTTTCGTAGTGACAGTTTTGAAATCTACTATTTCCAAAGTCTGATTTTACTCTTTTAAATATGCATAATAAAGGCTGGGTTATAGTAGTTAAAGAGTTAAGCTATGACCGGCATCCGCACTTGAAAATTCCTTTAACAGACATCTCACCTCCATACATTGTTTCGACCGCAAACGGTACGGCTCATAAATAAGGCATTGCTATTTAGCTAACAATCGAGCTCCAATGGGCATTTGGTCAGATTCCGAGGCAGGCAGCCGTGGCAGCCACGTGTGCTCGCCTCCGCATGCCTCGGGCTGAATATGCAACCCTTGCTACTTGAATTTTGGCCCCTATGCCGAATATTCCATGCACATCGAATATAATGTTGGCGAATAATGCATGTACCAAATCGAACCCGGTTGGAAATTCAAACGTTGATCGAGCATTTCAATTCATAGCATAGCTCTGTTCTTGTGTTGCACGAAATAAAGACATCTAAATAGTGATTTGTGAAATATTGTACGTACAACCTATTATACCGTACTTTAAGTATAGACGGTAAAGTGTCACACTTTCTAAGAATTAAATATACACCTCAAGGACATGCCTACATGAATCTTGTTTCCATTTAGCAACACTAGGCTAGCATAAATGTTGAAAGTTTAGCTTCAAAGGACTTATACCTACGACTGTAATAAGATCAATCTATACATATAAAAAATTAAAGTTGTACGTGTCATATATTTGCAAATAGTTGATTGGACGATCGAGAAGAAGTAATAATAGAATTTTCGGAAAGTTTTAGAATTTTTTGTTCGTGCTTTTCGCAAATTGCATCAAATCAAAACTACAGAATTTAATTTACTATAAATTAAATTTAATATATTTTTATTCCATATCCTGAGGAAACTACTTTAGTATTGCTTTAATTAAACTCATCTGCTTTGTTACAATTTAAAGTTATGTTACATTTTAAACGCGGGTGAAACCACAGGACAGAGTTAGTTATATGAAAAGGTACTAATAATTGAACTACTAGGTTTGACATTTTTCTAACGAAAATTAACGATTTAAGCATGCTGTAATAAGCGGAAAGTAAAATGAGACTTATGTATCGCCTTTGATTCTCGTGTATTAATAAACCGCACTGCAATGTGTCGAAAAAGCTTTAACAAGAGCGGGGGTATTTGTTACTATAATATGTGTATATGAAAGTATTTTACGCTCGTTGAAGTTTTAACAAGTTTAGTAGTGTGCGACCGAAGGTCGATTTTTGGCCGTAGCCGATTATTCGGCTATCGTCAAATCCGCAGTAGTCGAAGCCAAATGTTTGAAATCAGTTCCAAATTGTCTAAAAGTTAATAATATACCAATTTGAAAAAACTTTAGTAAATAAATATTAATATTGATTATATACAAAAAAACTTCTAGAGCCGTTTACAATTTCTTTGCAACTTGTCAAATGATAACGTTTTGAAATAATCAGAATTTTAAATACGACTTGCAAAGGCACTACGGAACATGCGCTTGCCTCCGCGCTCTACCATCTCAAATGCGATGTGCTGCATTCGTTACAGTTTGTTAAACTTTTTCGTTTGATAGAAACCTTCAGCTTTGGCCAAAACTTCGGCCCATTTAATCCGAAGCCGAAGGATTTACCGAAGGTAGCCGAAGCCGAAGCTTCGGTCGGATGCAACTGCATATCAATTATTTCTGCTCGATTCGAAGGCTAAGTTAATGTATAACACGTCTTTGTATAAATTACCTTTTTTATTTCATATGTTAGTTATTGACGATTTTTGTGTTATAAATAAAGAAAGTATTATGGTCCAAGATCGAGCACTAGGCCATAAGTATTACTCATAAAAATATGGTCTAACTTTAAATTATACTTTATTTTCCTACCGTGACCACCACACCAGTAGGCTGTGCAGGGGTTCCGGGTTCGACAACCGGTCGAGAAGACGTCTAAATTCCTAATCTAGATTTTTACACAAAGTGTTTTTATACTAGTATTATATTCATATACTGGGAAAAGTACATATCATATACATTAACTTAGCGTATACTAAAATAATACAGATTACTGTAAAAAAACAAATCTAATCTGTCGTTAGATGGTATCAAGCCTGGCGCAGTTATTAAAACTACCAATTTAAGTACGTGTGGAAAGAGGGATCACTGCCACATTTATTTATGCCATATATAAACATAAA
>MOOZ01001272.1:129318-139802 GCA_002930495.1 Cecropterus lyciades
GTCTCACCTAAGGTTAACCACAGATGGGTTGCTACCCCTGAGGACTAAGATGGAATGTCTCGAAAAAGTATGTCTCCCTTACCACACCCTTCCGACCAAAACACAACAGCGCAGAACATTGCTGTTATTAGGCAGAAATAGGTGTGGCGGTGTTGCTTCCGGAGTCGAACCACAAAGAGTTGTACCACCTTCAAATTAAAATAAATTAAATAATGCAGTTCTAACAAGTATAGTAATATATAGGTCAGAAACTACGTAGGTAGGGCTTGCGAGATATTTTCAAACAGGTATACCAAGGGGTGATGAGGGAAGTGCCGCCACAGATAATCCCAAATGGCCAAGTAAAATTTACAATGTCTTATTCAATGTCTTTAATATTGACACAATTGATTAAACTCAACTTAAAAACGATGAATATAAGATAAACGTAATATTTATAACGCGTCAAACATTTAGCGTGTACAATATTAATTCGAAAGACAATATTATATCTCTCATGGTTTAATGTTATATGCAAAGATTTATTTTAATTGTTCCTTATTGGTTGATATTTAAGTTAGCGACCTCGATGCAGATTGATAGGTATTGAGCTGTCAGCGCTATCGCAAGATTGCGTCTTGTTTTTTTCACGAGTAAGTGATACTTATACATGCATATAATATACATGTATCTTAAAAAAATTAGGTACCCACTTTTGGTACTACCAAAATATTATTTTATCCTTGTAGAAAAATAATGTCTGAAGATAAACTAGATCTTCAATCACTATTTTCATATTCTTTTCCATTATTTATTTTTAAGAGCTCTTCAATGGATTGTGGTGTACCAACAATCAAATCAATGAAGGGTGATATAAAATATGAGCAAATTTAGAAGCCGGTGTTTACCCACAACGGTCTCAGATGCTGTTATAGGCTTGCAAACCACTTTTGCCAGTGATGAATTTTGATCTTCTAATTTCAATACATCGGCCCAGTATTCCTTGTATAAAAAATTACGACTCTAGTGAAAACATTGTCGAACAGATTAGACTTTATTGTACTTTAACTTGACTTTATAGGTTTACACATTATACTTGGCCAGTGATGACCTTGGTCCTACTTATACGTGCTCGCTATTGTGTCACGAATAAGTTGATAATAAAAAAAATCCTAAGTGTAACTTTTTGTTACCCATTATAATTCGTAATTGCCGTCTAACCTCTAAATGGTATTTAATCGAGTGACCTTTAAATCAACATGTAGAGCTGTCGCGGTATGGGAGCCTGACGGGATGTCGCAAACGTGCGCACGCATTGTGCTCGGCGCTGCGCGGGCGCACACGATCGAGCTTTCTCGCCGCGCCGCACGCCATTGTGTTCGATCCCTACTCCTCGTTCTGACGAGACCTTAATGCAAATATCACTGTATTTGTCCTATATAATATGCAGTTTGCAAATTATTCGAGTAACCTTTTGAACAACAAATATCTTATAAGTACCAATGTCTCTGTAAACATAATAATAATAAGGATGGAGATTCCCTCACTCTACACTATATTAAAATGTGCAGTCACTGTGTCGCGGTGTTGACCTATAACAAATTAACCTTTCGTTTATTTTCATTTCTGTAACAGTGTAAAATGATTCATAGCTTAATCAAACAGGAATAATTTAATTATTATAATAAAGCTATTAATATTACATAGTACGAAATGAGACTAAGGTTTCCATCTAAATTATTTATTGACAATTATATTTTACAACGAATTAGACCGTTTTATGAACCAGTTTATAATTCGTTAAGATAATAGATAGAATTCGAACTAAAAAAAAAACGAAAAATAATTTTACTGATACATTTAGAAAAGTAACAAATTATTATATTACACTTCTTTATTTTCACGAAGAAAGTTAAAGCGATTGGCAGTGAACTTTACTTCCAAACGCTCTTACTGTCATATGTTAAAAAGAATATTTATTTATTGAAATTGTAAAGGACGTATATTTATAAAAAAGAACTCTATTATAATGCTATATTATTAAAATAGTTATTATTTCCTTATAATACAATTCACCAGTAGCATTAAACTCTTAGCGCGTACTCGAAGAAAGATGGCGTCTCGTAGGCAAATCAAAATAGAACTCGGCTCGCAAATGGCGCGTTTCATTCCCACTTTGATTGCAGCCAGTTAATGTACCGTTACACTCTTGTAATCTCGCCACGTGTTGCTTTTAATGAACACTGTTAACCTTACATGTATTTATTTTTACGTAGAAATTTATTCGAGGTTTTACGACCGATGTGTTGGTAAAGACTGTCATCGTGCCTTATCCAATTCGAGTGACGCAGCCAAGTCAGTTGATTGCAGATGGTGCGATGGTGGTGGAGAGTGCCGGTTTCGATTCCCAGCGATATGTTATAGGACCCGCAACACCGAGAGTCCTAATGTGGGCTATGAGATTGAAAAGCTATGAGATTGATAGATATATTGATACTACATCTGTTCCTATCTCATATCACTGTTTCGGTTTCAGTGCTAAGTTTAAACAAAGATACCAAAATTAGTAGTTCCGTATTAGTTCTTAGACTGTAATAATGCCATTCTGATCGACCTCATGCGACACTGTCAACAGTCAAAACCACTAGCCATGAGAGTTTTAATGATTTTTTTCAATAACTACGAAAAAAACTACTAGTTAAATCATAAATTTCAAAGTTTTTTGATTATATAACATACTATTTTTTAATCTGTCAACTCGAAAATGTAAGTCTTCAGTACCTCACTCTTTCAAACAGAATTCAGTACATCGAAAACTACTGTTATTATGCAAAAATAGGTGTGGCAGACGTATTACGTCCGGAGTCGAACCAGTGAGATTGTACTACCTTTACAAGCTACTGGGTTGACCTAGACCAGTGTTTCCCAACATTTTTTAGGCCATGCCCCTTAACATTCATAATTTTTTTATGCCCCCCACTCATAATTTTTAACGTTTTAAAGTTGTTTTGTTCCCTTAAAAATATAAATGATGAGTTTTAGGATGAAATCACTATGAAATTGTTATCAAAACATTGTAAGTAAAGTCACCGATATCTAGCATTGCATTTATATAACCCAAAACATAAGGGTTAAAGTCGTGTCGAGTCCATTTTTAAATTGTCCCCCTAAACTATCAAAGTGCCCCCCTGTAGGGCGCGGGCCCCACGTTGGGAAACACTGTCCTAGACCGTGCCACGCCTCGTCCCGCTGATTAAAAATAAGAGCCTAATTTCGATACTCGCGCCGTTTCAGTAAATGCTTAAAATAGAGATAAATAAATTTTAAATAATTATGCGAGTTATTGTATTGTAATCTGGGATATAAAAGTGACTTTTCAACTGTGATATTATTCTTGAATAATCTGAACATAACTTGGAAAGGCAATATTTTGAAGTGAATTAACATAAAATTGTTTGTATGCATATTTTAAAAATCTGCAAAATGAGTGCGAAGCTATTTCATCGCGCACATTAATAAATATTGTTAAATAATAAAATGATTTACACTGTACATGCGTGTTTCATAGATCCGAATTTATTTAGCTAACATTTTACTTATTTTGGATACTTACTGGAGTTGAACGAGATTACTCAATAACTTTATATATTTACATTACATTATATATTCTGCCCGTGCCGTGTGCTGACCAGATAGAAATATCATTACCTCTCTTCCAGAGAATGACGTAGGAGGCAACTTAAGGACAAAATCCAGGCACTGGGCAGGTAATTGCTTGGAGCGTCTTAGAAGAAGCTCCAATTAGAGAAGGCTTATGCAATTATGCATGGCCAGCAATGTACCAAAAGGCTGATGGATGGATTCTACGCTTCTCGATTTGTTGTCTTAAATAATGTTACGGAACTGCAAGTGGCACTACGGCTAAGTGCAAGTCCGACACACACTTGGCCAAATTTTATTTCATATTACGTCTATATTATTCATGAAAACTTAATGACAGTTGAAAAAAATGTTTTTATAAGAGTAGTTTAGGTAATGATGTTGTTCACCGATATCCTAAAGGAAAGAGGTTACCTATTATTATTCAATGTATTTCTGTTGCTGCTATAACAACAAATCAAAACAGAATAAAATAAATTTATATTTACTAATAAAATAAATTTTAGGGGTGGGGGAGGCATGCAAGAAACGTGATTTTCTTGCTCGATATTAATAACGGCAACAGGTAGACGGGTGAAATATTCACATATTCACTTCATATTATACATTAACTCTAAAAAAAATTAAGGCTCCCTTAAATATTACAAAAAACGTGATATTTTTGTCGTTTTTTATAGATAATGTACGGAAACCTCAGTGCCCGAGTCCATCTCGCATTTGGTCTGTTTTCTGTATTAAGTATACCGTGTAGCGTGTACCGGTAGATATAGAAAAGCCATAATACAAAATAGTGCCAGCATTCTACATTACTGGGTGAGTTTCCAGAAATTGTAACAAATATTCAGTGAATTTTCAATACGTTCCTCAGATTTTATACGATATACTGAAATACTTTTGAATTCTAGTTGCTGATATTTCGTATCTCTATTTTATGCATAGTAAGAGGATAGGTTAGGATCATGCGGAAACAATGATAGCTGTTTTATATTTTTTCCAAGATATAATACTTAATATTAGTTTTATCCTAGTATTTTACTGTAGGATTTCACGGAGGAAGATCACTGGTGTTTTGATTTGAAGGGTTATGAGGTGCTATATTACTTGCCCTGTGCGAGTAAAATAGCACCTCATTCAAATTTAATTTACAGGGAGATTGGTTAATGAATTTCTGTTTTTGAATATTTCTGAAGCTTAATATAAATAATTAAAAAATTAAAGTTATAAACACAGTAACTTTATTCCAAAGTAGCCTCTCCTTCTCAGTAAAATATCATAGAAGAGTCAGCACTCTTCTATAATCTTTAGCTTAGTCATAATATTTGTAGCTGCTGGTGCTGTATTACTTCAACCTTGAGCAGCACTACTCCTCTTCCAGTGGATACGATAAGAAGCGACTAAGCGACAAACATCAACAACATGCAAAGCAAGGTGCGGTGGCTACTAGCATAAACCCCCATCAGGGCAGGCCTATGTCCAGCAATGGACCAAAAAAAGCTGATGATGAAAATGGTTACGTATTTTACTCAATAGAATTGTATTAAAGTGATAGTAACGGGGTAACATTCACAAAAGATATTAACTTTAGTACTTCACAATCAGGTGATAGAGTAAGTAAACTATTCGGGGAATTTCACGCAAATATAAACATATCAGATAGTTTGCTTGCTTGTGAATAGTCAAATAAGATATGAGAGACGAGTGATATTTTCTCTCTTGCTATCCTCACATTATTCTTCGGTCACCAATTTATCAAGTGCGCGGTGGCCATTGCCCCATAATAGAGTGCTCATTCAACTATTAATCTGCTTGAAAACGTTTGTTTACAACGGTATCGTACGGAACCTGTTGTCGATTGCGTTATGGCAACATCGGTCGCAGCAAATCAGTTTTGTTAGACGCGGAGTGCGGGGCGCGGCATACATGCATTATTCAAGGCTCATTTCTATTCAACTGCGACGACAGGCCGCCCGATAAAAACTTCTCGTTTGACAACTCGGACGCCTGCACCCTTTATACTTACGTCATGTCCCCACTCTCAACACTATACTACCACGAGTCACTCGTATTCATTACTAATTTTTATGGTGCTTTCAGGATAATCGCCCGCTCGACGCCGATCAATGAACGCCACACTACACACTATATTTTAATAATTCATGGGTTGTTTCTAATTTAAATGATAAAAGGCCCATTTCATACGACTTTCAAACATAACCTGGATGTGAGGCGGAACCCCGTTAGCACATCAGCGTAGAATTCCAAAATAAACCCCACGTACAATATTCTGTGTTACGGTCATAATCATCTTCGTATTAACAGCTCGTAAAATAACTAAAGCGCGTATACATTTAAATTTCAGGCATCAAATGAATCCATTAAAGAGGAGTTTAAACAAATGACGCATTAAATTTCTTCTGTAATTGGATGTACATATAATACCTTTGAATCGTGTAGTAAGAGATGGTGTACATGTAGGCAATTTATTGATCCTTAACCGCTACAAAAGTATAATCGATTCGTGATCAATTTGGCCTACTTATTCCTAAAAGTTTTCCATGGATGTTTGATTCGGATACTGACTGAAATTGTTCAAATAATTGTACCATTAATTGAAAAAAAAACCTTAAACTAAAAATTTAAATAGATATTCCAGATTTCACTTGCACTAAATTATTTCAATATTTGCTTAACGTTATATTGTGTGGTAAAAATGATAAACTTATTTTTATTTTATTTTATATTCTTTAGTGTTTAGGGTCTTGTTCTCGAAGGATAAAACAGAACCCTACTATTAGTGTCCGACCAAAGGTCGATTTTTGGCCGAAGCCGAAGCCGATTGTTCGGCTATAGCCACAAGCATCGCCCGAACCCGAAGTTTCAAAAATCATAAGTAATTCAGTTCTAAATTGAATAATCCTGACTTTTTAAAAGATTGTTATTTAAACTATTTAAATTTAATTTGTTTTTATTGACAAAGATCAATATATGGATAAATGAACAACTGGATATAAATAACTTCTACTTACTAAAATTATAACAATTCGAATAATGTAAATTTCGTACACAATTAGCGACGCAAGCTCACAATGTTTTCACTTACCTTTGCGTTTCACCATCTCCATCGCGGTATCATGTATTCGTTATTGTTTGCTCAATTTAGGTACTCTAGCTAGAACCTTCGGCTTCGGCTAAAACTTCGGCCTATTTTGGCCGAAGCTTCGGTCGGATACTATCTATTACTAAGACTCCGCTGTCCCTCTGTTTGTCACCAGACTGTATCTCATGTGATAGACTCTGCTGTCCCTCTGTCTGTCACCAGACTTTGATAGCTAGACAGTTCAACTTTTAACAGATGATTTATTTCTGTTATCGCTATAATAACAAACACTAGAAAAAACAATAAAATAAATGTAATAAGGGAGGACCCCCATACACAAACGTGATCTTTTGCTCGATATGAATAAAGACAACGGGTAGACGCTTGAAATATCCAAAGAGTATTAAGTTATATATTATCTTCAAAAATAAATATTAAAATTAAATAAGTATTTAAGAGCGCTCCCATACATGAAACGTGATTTTTCCCCTGTAGATAATTATTGTTACAGTAGACAGTTATTGACAACTTGTGTCGTTATGAAATAAAAATATAAAAGTATTAACATATCGAGGGTATTCTAGATAAATTGATATTGTCTATTTAAATATATTAAGAGGATCTTATGCATATAACTCGTACTTTTTTGACATCTACCATTAAATTTAACATGTATATATGGTGTTGTTGTCAACCGATGTTTTTTGGCTGTACTTTGTTTATTAAATGTATAACTTTAGTTAAATTTTTGCATTGTATTTGTTTTAAGTTTTTTTTTCGTTAAGTAGAAAAAGTAATCTCAGCCCAGTGGCCGTCGTTAGAAGTGATGACCATAAGATACGACCATACTTGCCAGAAGTTCCGGCGGTAAATTAACGAATTCTTGATGGATATTCTCTTCCAGGTCTATAAGGGTTTGAGGCTTGTTGATGTAGACTCGCTACTTGAAGAAAACCCACAAAAAGGAGTCAGGAAGAATATGAACTTGTAAGCCAGTGCAAACCTCAAATTATTAATTTAAAGCAATCAAAACGAGAGGTTAGGCGACCCGGAAATGCTGGAAAAAAGAGTATAGCGATTCATCTCTTATTGATGTGATCTGTATACTTCACAAATATCAAAGCAGAACTGACCTTTACCGCCATATGCAAAAATTATAAGATCTTCCGATAGGGTAATGACTTGCGCCATCTTGTACATGTAGAAAGAACTAAGTGAAGAGACAAAATTTAACTGGAAACAGTGACGAGAATGTCATTACTAATAGTATCGGTGTAGACTCTCTCTCTTAGTTTCAAATTCAACAAAAAAAATCAAATGATAAACCAGGAGTACCTATTATTAGCGAGTGTCGAATGACAAGTGGTCGGACGACATTGGTGCGGAAGCGGCGGCGGACCGTTGTCGCTGGCACAGTGCCCGTGACCGCCCGCTACAGTTATACGGGTATACCCTCGCGATTGGTTCTTGCTACGACGGGTTCAATCTAGGGTTGCTAGGGATTTTGATTATAACCGTAAACTTACACAGACTTGTGTCCTTTATTGTTCACAGGAAGTTAAGCAGGATTTTTGTGCTTTAGTCTTGTCTGTGTCTCGGGATCAGTATCTTAAGCGTATATAGATTATTCGGAAAGATTCGAGACTGACGTGAAAATATAATTGTTATTCGATTCGTATAAAAATATACATAAACTTGTGTAATACGATATTGATATAGTGTGGAAATTGCTAGTGTACTACAGCGCAAGTGAATATAGACGGTGTATGTAGATTGATTCAACTGAAATTGCTAACTAGGGTAAAGGAGGATATCAAGAAGAGATTCACATTACAGTTTTGTCAACATTATAGGTGTGTAAAGTTTACAATTTTGCACTTATACTTATCGTATCTTTGGTATCCTTAATACAAACTGTATTAGAATTTATTATTAGGACATGTATAATATGTATTATATGTATTTTGCACACATCACCTTGGGCTGACATATTGAACTGAAAGGTTAAAGTTTAGGTGTAAGTATTTGACATGGCATTTAAATTGAAAGGATTATATTAATAAGTCCTAAAATGATTGTAGGATACCGTGAGTTGTTCTTGATACATGCATGTCATTTATGAAAAATATTTTGTTAAAATACACAATGTTAATGCATATTTTTACTATCTGCTAGTAGTCGTTGCTCCCTTTTAGTTCAACTGTTCAATTATTTATTTTGAAAAAAAAACCGAAGTATTTCAAAAGTTTCTTAGATTCGGTACCTCAAAACAAAAACAAAAAGATTTTTGGTTTACATCGATATTGTATAAATAAAAATTTGAGCCTTTATGTAGTTATATATAGGTTATGTTTGATATCACAGAGAGCTACTCCGATTAATAATATATTGGTTCGTTTAATATATGTAATGGCCACTGACAGCCCTACAGTTCGGAAAAGAGCACGCAACGCACTTCGTTTGCAATGTTTTCGGGCGTCGTGCGCCGGAAATGGATTTAACATTCGCACAGTTCTGTTCTCGACTCACTTTTTGCTGAGGTTTTTGTGTTCGGTCAACTTATGAATTTTGGTCCCCTGTCCCAATTTCAGTTGCACCGTTAATTTACCATTAACACAAACGTGCTCGTTTTAACACTGATTTATGTTTCTGTTTTCATTATCATGACGCATATCGATTATTGTAGTACCTGACTGACAGTCATCTGAATGTATAATAATCAAAAATGTATACTCTTTTTTACATTACGTCATAAAACTCATTTTCTTTTTAATATAACATTATGTAAAAAAGATGAAATAGATTTCTTTATTGTTTTAAGTATAAATTATTAGTTACATTTCCATCTAGGTACAACTTAGAATTTTGTAACAAATACTATATTGTTATGTTATCAATAATAAGAGACTAATAAAAACACTTGTGCTAGTTAAGTACTTCCAATAATCTCCTTTAATAAGCTGTTCAATAATAAATAATTCATTTTATTACAATATTAATCTTATACGGTCACCTGATTATGTAATAATTAGCTGTACATCCGCAAATTACCTATTTGAGGTAGGAAATTAGGTACAAGCCCACACAAGGCAAGATCTGTATTACCTAGGGAATGTCTAATGCCTAAACGTTTATGTAGATAATAATGTCTCCAAAACGCTGGCTGTGTACATAATGTTAACGTCAGCGCA
This sequence comes from Cecropterus lyciades, assembly GCA_002930495.1. NCBI lineage: Eukaryota > Metazoa > Arthropoda > Insecta > Lepidoptera > Hesperiidae > Cecropterus > Cecropterus lyciades. The sequence continues at coordinate 139,246 of MOOZ01001272.1, forward strand.
ACCACACTAATCTATGACGCCATCGGGACAATATACATACGTGACTAGCACTAATATGGACAATGTCATATATACCATTTGGTAGAAATTGAATTCCACGATGTGATAGAAATTATGTTTAATAAGTCACAATGAAACTAAATTGATTACGATTATTTCGAAATTAATGATATTTTCTAATTTCATATAATATTATGTTTGTTTGAAAGTCAACACATGGCCATTTTTTTTTAAATCTTGTATAATTTTATTGTTGATAACGTCTACACAAATACCACAGTAGTTCTTCTAAAACTCGATAACAGACGCGTTTTATCTTTTTAAACTCATTATAAACTGTTTGGACTTTTACAGATTATAAGAATAATTTATTTGACAAGAAGAATAAAATCGACTGTTTTAGAAAAATGTAAGTTAACGATATAACTAGAACAGTAGATTTAATTTTGCGGACAATGGAATATTGTCCGAAAAAAAAAGTAAATGCTTACAACTAGAAATGGGGAACGGCGGGGTTGTGGAACCTGATTTGCGGTGCATATTTTGTTAGGAATTTG
>MOOZ01001272.1:158950-171587 GCA_002930495.1 Cecropterus lyciades
ATAGATATATGTCACTATCTGCGCCCCACGGTTTCACCCGCGTATTAGTTACTACTTTAACCGTTTACGCAGCGCATGCAGAGGAAACTCTCATTAGAAAAAAAAAAACAATTTTGAAACATTCTTCATTGGTGAGATGATATATAGTCTATAGCCTTCCTCGATAAAAGGGCTACCTAACACCGAAAGAATTTTTCAAATCGGACCAGTAATTTCTGAGATTAGCGCGTTCAAACAAACAAACAAACTCTTCAGCTTTATAATATTAGTATAGATAAAGACTATTTTTGTTATATTTTTTTTACACCATTACCTAGGAGGTGTTATAACTAGTCTTTACGTCGTACGCAGTCCACTTGATGGTCATCTAGAAATCCTAGGAGTCTTACCTGAGGTTGGACACAGATACTTGCTGCCTTTGAATACATAGTTGAAATGCCTCGTATGCTCGTTAGTATGTCTTGTAGTATTTGGAGTCGGTAAAGACGTACATACCTAGTTCACGTACACCTATTTCTGCCTAATAACAGCAGTGTAGCGCTGCTGTGTTCTGGTCTGAAGGGTGTGGTAAGGGAGACATACTTTTCCGAGGCATTCCATCTCAGTCCTCAGGGGTAGCAACGCATCTGTGGCTAACCTTAGATGAGATAGATCTAGGGTTGATTATAGATGTCCATGGGCTGCAGTAGCCGCTTACCATCAGGTGGGCTGCATGCTCGTTTGCTACTTCCATACTACGTAAACATACGAGGCAATAAGAGTTTATCATCTATATGAGGCTGCTAATAGAAGTTAAGCGATTTTATTCTTTAGCAAATTCCACGAAATTCGTTTTGCCTAAATGCTTTGCTTAATGAAGTAATAGAAGAGTAGTGAATAATACTAACATAGATGCAAAATGTAATCAATAATAAGGCGGTATAATTATCCCAAATGAATGAATTAGATATTACACGATCTTAACGTGCTATACCTAATGTTATGGTACTTCGGAACGAAGCACTATCTAAATAGGTTTTGTGCAGCGCAATCATATATAACTGACAAATATAACGTAAATGTTTCCCTAACCTGTCGAAATTTGGGCAATGATGCAATGATGCTCTAAAATTAAAATGGAGTGATTTGCTTATACCGTTGTTGAATAACTTTGACATTGGCCGCAAAGCAACGACGGAGTCAGCGTACGGGAAATCTGTATCTATGTATTCAACGTTACCGTGAAAACCACAGCGAATCCATGTTTGCTTACATTTGAGTATTAATGCAGGATACGATCTCCCTCCCGGTAAACATACGCGTTTGACGTCACTGCGAACTGCCTACGATTATAATAGAGGATCTTACTCTTATATGGCTTACGTGGTTATGTTAAAGATTGTAAATGTTCTAAATAGTTAAGTCTTCATATTGGACTCATCAATATTTTATCAAGTAGTATTTATAAATATAGTGTGATCTGTCAAACTCATACTCGTGAATTAACAAATTGGTTTCCGTTGCGCTGCAGCGCAGACCTTTCATTGATCTATGATCTCTAGTAATACTATATTTCACTCAAAATATGTGTTGAGGATATGAATGAGTGACTTTATAGGACTTCGTAAATATTTAAAATGGTTTTAATTCTATTTTAATTCTCTATGTATTGTGTACCTCTGTAAAATGTTATCGATTTTTTTCGTTGATAATATTCATAATCGTAGTATTGAACAACTTTATATTGGATTATTAGATATAAAAGAATTATATTGAGGCATTTTGAAGACAGAAAGCGGTCACCCATTCAAACTTACCGTGTATCGTATATAATTACACCTTTATATTCTATTCACACGAGGAATACTCCGGGAATACCGGGAACGCTATTTCATTGGGATCTTCATGAAAGGTGCAAACGAAGCCCTCCTCAAAGCCGGCAATTAGTTGTCAATGTCGTTAGTGTTGCAAATGTCTATAGGCTACGGTAACTGATTTCCATCATGTAGCTAAGCATAAAACATATAAATATACTACAAATTATACTAGAACAAGGACAATACTAACACCTCGACATTTGTATGCGGATCCACTAATGGGAAATCAATGACTTCGCAGGAGGACCTTATCAATCTTCTATTTTGATCGTTTAGTCGGCTGTGCAAATCAAAGTGTGATATTATTACCACATTATTAACATATTATGTATCGTTTGTTACAGCGAGCGGCGCGCTCGCGGCCGGCACCATTGCGTCTCCGTGGAGCGCGGCGGCCGGCGCGCCCGACACCAACGGATCGGGCGGTGCCGATGCCAAGCACCTCGATGTCGGCGACGCGAGCGACGATGAAAAGGTAAGCTTCTTTTGTAATAAACAAACCATTAGATGCTACGTGTGCGTGGGATGATTACCAGATAGTACGTGGACTAAGCATTATAAGCTTATGACATACAAATTACTAATAATGTGGCTTGTATAATAAAGGTATATTAACCACCGAGATTCATAGTTGACATTGCATTGCAGCATGTGTGACTGAGCGCCGCACGCTCTTCTCTGCACACAACCGAATTTTATCATCTTTGAAGTCGATGAAGTAGACTAGACTAATAACTAGACGAGACTGGACTACGCAACACTAGATTTTACGACTATTGAGACAACTTGTATAATGCCAAAATGAGGTGTAGGCGAGTTTCCACTTTTAAAACACTCATTCTGACATTGTTCCCTTTGTACCCGACTGCATCGGATGGAGGGTAATGTTTTTCAAGCGTCCGTATGTATGTATGTTTGTTTGTATGTATATCCATCTCTTAGCACGCGCTACAGCCTTAACGAATTTACGGATTATGACGTATGACATATAATTAGAATCGTCTCAGTTTGGAAAGTGACATAGGCTATATAATTTACAAAAATGGCGCCTGCAATTAGGGGAAAACGATGTTTTTGTTCATAATGATATATTTAATTTAACGCTTTATGTAAGTTTTCATCATAATTGTCAACTGTTAATATTTTTAGAATGGTCTTTTTAGTAGCGTTCATTTGATACCCATATTGTTCTGATAATTAAAAAAGAGTCTGCGGTCGTGGGACCCCCGTCAGGAACGAAGTTCAATCCATGCAGCCAATTTACCCATACGTGGTAATAAAGAACATTCGAAAAGAAATTCAAAAAGGATTCCTTTGTGAACGTCAGAACCGCAAGAAGGTCCACAAGGTCAACAGCTTCACGGTCACAATAGCTTTGAAATTGTGCCTAAAAATTGCTTATTCATTGCTTATACTTGCTTATAATAATAAAAGAATTGCTTATTTCATAAATAAAAAGAGTTAAAACATTTAAGGTTGACCAGCCATCCTGACGTCCAAACATAAAACTACAAAATTAAGTTGATAGCCGACTTAAAATATTTTGAGGTCCTGGATAGAACTTTTATATTTGTTACCATTGTAAAATAAAAGTAACCAGGCAACCCATTTGACATTTTTAGCGTTCCGTACCCAAAGGGTAAAAACGATACCCTATTACTAAGACTTCGCTGTACGTCCTTGTGTCCGTCTGTCTGTCACCAGGTTGTATCTCATGAATCGTGATAGCTAGACAGTTGAAATTTTCACAGATTATGTATTTCAGTTGCCGCTCTAACAACAAATATTATGTTAAAAAAAGAATAAAATAAATATTTAGGGAGGCGCCCATACCACAAGCGTGATTTTTTGCTCGACTTCAGCGGTCGCCTCGACTTCGCCATCTTTCACTCCGATCTAACAATCTAGTGTTATATCGGAGTGAAAGATGGCGCTTATTTCAGTATTCAACTTATCGAGATTTCCTTGTCGGTCGATCTTTCACCACTATGATGACGCTTTTAATCAAATTATTCGTTGGTAAATTGAAATCAAATTTATATTACGTTTTCTTGTAAGAAAAGTAATCGTTACAGCATATACGAATAAAATTTGTCTTAGGATGTATTTATTTGTTATAAAATATAACAAAAACTAAATCATTCAATTATTTATAGGTAATGGACGTAGGAGTAACGGAACCCTTAGTGCGCGAATCCGACTCTCACTTGGCCGATTTTTTGCTTTGTGACACGTTCAAAAATAATAAAAACAAACAGACGTGTTTTGTTTCACTCACACCTTATGACATGCTAATTGACATAAATGAGTAAGGTATAGAGGAATTGGTTTTTATTTTAGCCCGGCTTCCATAGTTTCTCGATACACGCCTGCGCACAGCACATTTCGTTACGTGACGATTTCTACCAATTCGCACACCCGCGTTAAGGAACTTCGTTCCAAAAGTAGTCCGTCCTCTCCCCCTTTTCCCCTATTTGCAGGCGCCATTAATACATACGTACACACATACATACATACGGACACACTCACATACATACGCTCGAAAGACTCTACCCTCCTGACGCAATCGGGTAATAAAAAAATATATATTTTTTACCCAATAAGGTAAGATATGGGCCTAAAGCTAAGTTTCAAACAGTAAGAGGAATATAATAAATGAATAATACCTATGTCTTGTAGGTATTGAGTTGTATTAAAATTAATTTTGATGTAAATGCAGTTCATAAATCATATTATTATATACACAATGTTGTGTAGTATGGCAAACGATGTAACCAATCCAGAAACAGAACTAGCGTTTCGAGTGGTTTCACGGAACTGTGATTCACGATGTTTTTGATCGGTCGGCGGAGTGCGGCCGGTGCGCCGCGATATTTTTATTTCCCTTTCAGAATAGAACCGACTCTATTAATTACAATGACGCACTCATCGTCTCCGCTCCCGCTCAAACACGTCTTCGGGTGAAATCTTTGAACAGATGTTTACCCCTCGCACGAGGACGAGTCGTTTGAATTACGGAGGTCGTTACAGTACCGTAACACATAATAAACATTATTTTCTAAAATAATATTACTTTTTTTCAAACAAAACGTCTTAACCCTAATGAAAACTTTAAATGAATGTTTTACGTTTCTTTATTAGCAAATTATCTCTATCAATTGTAAATAATATCCAAATTAGTTCTTATCACTTAAAATAAATATATTTAGTATTATATAAGAGAAAGAAAAAAATCTTGCTTTGCTTCCTTTTTCTGTTAGTGTTAGATTAACGTTATATTTGTCCTGTCTTACCTAATTTCACATTTATGGTCGTAATATTACGTCGTACGCGGTACATGTTACTACATCTGCTTCGAACTAAATCAATATGCAATTACGTCGGTAATGACTAATAGAAGGTCGGCGGGGTGCAAGTTGTGCGGTAATATAGCAAATTTTCAACTCGGGGTGATGCTAGACGAGATAACTGAAACTATACCCGAACTAGAGAACAACCGGATGTTTGCGGTGGGCCCCGCAGAAGCGACGTGGGATGTATCATAAAGCCTTTAGGCTCCGTTTATATCTACGGCCATTGTGCATGTTGGACACGGGCCGTACCAGATAGAAAAATATTTTCTTATACAACTTGTATTTACATCTAATAACACGATAGGGAAAATATGGACAGTCCATCTCAAAATCTATATATATAAGAGATTTCCACCTATGTATTTACTCATCACGATATCTCTGGAACCGTAACACCTAGAGACTTGAAATTTGGTAGGAATATTCCTTTCGGTGAGTAGAGGTCAGCTAAGATTTATATATTATTATATATAAGACGGATTTTTTGATATTCTACCCCTAAGAGGGTTAAATAGGGGATGAAAATTTGTATGAAAGTCCGTCAATTTTGATGCAATCTCAATGAAACTTAGAACGTAGCTTTGTGGTTTGATATAATGAATTATCTATTTCACCATTTTTGAGAAATAAACTCCTAAAAGGGTTAAATAGGGGTTGACAATACTTTAGGAGGTCCGCCAATTTAAATGCAAGCCTAAATAAACTTGATATTTGGCTTCGTGGTTGGATAAAATGATACACCTTTTTCACCGTATTACAAATAATTAACCCTTAAGAGGGTTAAAAAAGGGGACGCAATTTTTAAGAATGTTCGCATATAAGGATGCACGTTCAATGAAACTTAGTATTTAGCTTTATAGTTTGACAAAATCAGAATATCCAGTTCACCGTTCAAGATAAGTTTCGTAAATCAATTACAAAGAGAGTGTAAAATTGGTTTCACGTTTGTTTGTTAGTCCGTTTTGATACAAACAGTATGAAATTATTAATGATTATATTTAATCAACTCGCACGGGGGTAAAATTATATAAAATAGTAAAATTAAATATAATAGTAAAATTATAAAAAATTGGGCATTCAATTTTTGTTTGAAACTACTTATTTTACAGAAATCCTATCTATTTTAACTTATTTTTAGATAATTTATCCCTTAGGTGACAAAGAAGGGCTGAAAGTTTGTTTGGACTCCCACTGGTTAAAAAAATGGGTGGTGGTAAAAAAATTTAAAAATTTGTATCTTTCAATCGATAGCTCTTACAACTGTGAAACATGACCAGAATATTTTTTTTGTCATGTTAGAATTTACTGAGACCGAGTTATATGCTATTCCATCCTTAGTGGGCTGTGCGGGGGCGTTATATATTCAACAATTTGTATCTTCCAATCTGCAGCTCCTACAACTTTATGCATGCAATTTTTGCATGCATGCATATAAAAAAAATTGATTTTTTTTTCTATATCTAATGCCACGCGGAGCGGGCGGGGACAGCTAGTACAGTATATAAAAATGATTTTACTTCCACGACTCCTATCTAGCACGTTTAATGTCTGTATGAATCGTTATACGACGTTTCGTTCTTATGTTTTTATGAATATAGATAAAAACATGAAAGGTTATAAGTAAACTTAGAACTATTTACGTTAAAAAATCTAATAGGTAGTATCTTATAGGTAGGTACTTATAACTTTTTACTTTCTTGATTTGTGTCGCGTATTATAATATTTTACTGAATGTGGGTAAATATACATAATAAACTGGCCAGGTTTTAAAGATGTAAAATATAACAACACTATAATTGCTTACATAACTACAACAGTTTAATGGAACAATAATATAAAACTTATATTTAATAGAATAAATAACCAACATAATTGTACTAAACACTTTAACTTACGTCTAACTTAGACGTAAAAACTGTACCTTTGTATTTGTGCATTAAAAATATACGTTACTTGCAATGCTCAATTACAAAGATACCGACTTATCGTAAATAGTAGGTATTTATTGAGAAATATTATATGACTATAGGTTAATGACATTGGTTGTTCTGATCATATGGTCTTTAGAAATAGGCACAAAGACCTAATTCTTAAAACTATCAGCAAAAATGCTTCTATAAGGGACGTGTTCTTTAAAAATGTATGAAGATTTCAGTCCGTCAAAATATCGCTTTAAACCAACTAAAGAACAACAAAGCTATGATACATAAATAATGAACAACGAACAAAAACGAACGCGTTCAGATTAATATTCGGTGACTAAACATTAAGTTAGGTGGTAATGGTAATTAATGATACTATGTGCAATTGTACAGGCAGATCGCGACGCTAAATCTACCAGTTAAGAATTACCTATTATTAAAAATGCGTTGTAGATATGCTAATAATATAATTATATATTTTTTATAACCGTATTTCATAACGTAATATTTATTGCGCCTACCACTTAATCGGCAACGTGAAAATCTCCTTAATAATCTTATTACATCCGTAAGCAGCAAATGGGTAACTCCTATGGCATAGGCTTGCAGTACCCTGCATCGTTAGGATCGAGAAATAAAAGGTCAAATTTCTCATCACATAATTTTATGCTAGATACCCAATGTTCATTCTAAGTTTCATGAGAATCAAGCTGATAGAAGCTGATTCAAGGGTTGTAATAAATCAAGTTTTTCCAATTTTCCAGGAAAACTCTGGGAAAAATATATTATTATTATTTATTATTTACCAGGTAAGTAAGCTACATCCATGAAAAAAATCATGTAGGTAAATCGGATGAGTAATTCTTGCGCGATTGAGTAACAAACAGACATACACCAATTAATTTTTATATATTAGCATAAATAATATGACCGTGGATTGTTACACAATTGACAAGTAACAGTGACTTTGCAAACAAAGGACTAACAGGAGGAATCGTTGCTTACTTCGTTAATAATGTAAAATTATGTACAATAATTTCATGCGAGTATAATTTCCTGCTTTGCTTATCGATTCATACAATTCATTCATCTATTCAATTTAATAAGTCTCATTAAAAAAGTACATTAATATTTATTTCATGTGTGTAAAAACGTTGGGTTTATGCGCTAGTGATATGGATAGTAAGCGTCGTGATTTTTTGAAGCTACATGCGTAAATTTTATACAACTTTTACTGTTAAGTCGTACCTAAAGGCTTTTAGTAAATCATATCACGTGATCATGGGTCTCTTAAAAAAATACTGCGTTTGATGTAGGTATAGGTTAATGAATAAGACCTGGGCGAGTCATGTTAGTTTTTTTTGGTCACATCACTATGAGCCTTCCCTGTCACCATCGCAGTCATCCCGGTAACAGCCTGGGCTGTGGGCCGGCTGTGGGCGGTGGTGGCAGTGGCGGCTGTACCGAAAACCTTATCTAAACTTACTCTTCTGGACCGTTTTTTTTTTACATTTTATTACTACACACTACACATGTTACTATTCGTGGATGGGGCATTGTGGACTTGGGACATCTTAACCTAGGGTTCACTCGCTTTCACTACAATGTATCGCCCGTCAGGAACTTGCCGGTTCGACTCCAATTTAACTTTTCTACCTAATTTTCAACCAATTTTCAATATTCCAATTTAACTCGAAGGCCTGGTATTAAGTCACAAGGTGTCAGTGTCACTAGGTATATAGAGGTTAAATACCTACGTAGCTAAAATAAAATACAGAGACTGTATAGTTGAGACGCCCTCCGCTGCGACGTTGTAGCAGAATTTTAATGAGCAAATGTTGTATCTTTACGTAATTTATGTATAATTAAAATATAGGTGTATCTCTATAGAATTTGATTGCTCATCAATAGGTATTTTTGAATTTTTAAATGTTTATTCACTTTTCTTTTAAGAGTTGAGTATTTTTTAAATTTTTAATTTAATTTTTATTTTAACTTTATTCATTAAAAATATAAAACCAATGTTTATTTTTTTTTCCTGGCTCCTCTATAGAATTAGCGTTTTTTGTGTTGTGTTATTATTCTTTGGCTCTTCTTTTGTTAAATACAGTTTATCTAGCTCTACAGTTTTACAGTAAAATATTTTAAATTTTAAATAACTTACTCGATTAAATTGTCACTATTTACGTTCAAAATCCTTAGTCAAACTTTAGTCATAATTTATTTATCAGAATCTCGTTTCTATGCCATGTTGTCAACGGCAAAATAATATCTTAGATTTTTCGTACTAACTATGCCCACGACGTCGCTCGTTTTGATCAAATTTAGCACTGTAAAGAATATCTTATGTATATATCAAAGTCATAAACTATCTGTGTGCAAAATTTCTATCAAATACGACAATTTTGCGTGATAAGTAGCAAAAATCCATCATGTCATCCTCAAAAACTTTCATTAGTAAGATGCGACGTCTAACATAGCCGTGAATCTACTTTCTGTTTGTTTCTTTTTCTAACAAAAAGGTAGTAATCGTTGCTTGTGTAATACTTTTGGCCGTCATGACTATTACTCCCAGCGCAGTTATCGTGCATGTAGTGCGTGAACACTCAACTGCTCTTCCGTCCATACTGAACTAACAGGTGTCTACCGTACAGGAGCCATAAATGCACACTGGAGATATATCCTTTCGGTGTGCATTTATGGCTCGTTACGGTACAAAAGTAAATATTATATTCATTGGGGAAAAACAGTATACACCCCTTGAAGTCTGTTAAACAACTAAGCATTAGGAAAAATAATACTTCCGTAAATGCTTTCTGTGGTTCAAATTTACTGGTAGTATTTCCTTTTTACACTGCGATGCATTTTAAAAATAATAATGCAATATTCAAATTGAAAAAAATCATAATACGCTATCAAATTCAGTAAAAATATTAATCACTTGTACTTTTTTTAATGAGACTTTTCAATTTCGGTACACATAGTTACCGAATATTTTTACATTTATAAATAGGTACAAGATTTCGAAAAATTTCCTACAAACATTAGGTACTAGTTGAAACAGGTGCCATTAGACTTAATATTGACTTGCATTTTTTACATCAGAAAAATAATACATTATTAAAGAACTCGGGTCAAGGCTGTGACTCTTTAACAAAACGAATTTCAAAGGCTTTTTTGTCATCGATATAACATTAGTCTAACGTAAATTAAAAATACTATCTGTACTACTACAGTAGTACAGATAGTATTTTAATATTTATTTTTTATGTTTTATTACTACTGGAAACTGTCGCCTGGGGTGGACTGGATAGGATCAATCTAACTATTTAGCGCTCTGAGTAAGAATAAAATTATAAATAAAAAGTTATGAAATCTTTGTCACAAGTTACATAACTAGTTGCCATAAGGAGAAAATAAATGTATAGTGTGTTTGTGCCGCCCTGTGGAGAATTTGCCGCCCTCAACTGGAATTGGTAAAAGATAAACAAAATATATGGGGAAAATTTTAGTTCAATAAGAACTTAATGTACCGACAAGCTGTATTTATTATGCATCTACGACAATTTAGTGCATAAATTAATTTAGTTCGGGCAATCGGCATCAATAGTTCAAGGTGGTCCTAAAACAGGTGGACCCTGGTCCAGGAGCGTCCCACATTACTGCAATGCTTATTGGTGGAGCGAGGTTAGAGATATAATGCCTACTCTGCTTAATATTTTCAACCGCCTATATGTACTACTAGCTAAACTACCTAACCGTGCTTCGTTACGGGACATAAAAATAGTCGCCATTTTTAAGTAGTGCAGTCTCGAAATCCAAAGGTCCATCCATGCAAAATTTCATGTAAATCAGACCAGCGGTTCTTGCGTGACGGTGCAGCAAAGAGACACACCATCTTATTTTTATATATTAGCATAGATTGTTATGATTAACCGCATGTTGTTACATAATCACGAGTCGCTTCATTTTTGGCGATATAAAAACAAATGATATAAAAAATCTAATAAAAATATATTATTTTATATGTAGATATAACATAATTTTAAAATAGGAGTTAACTCTAAGAAGGCTAGTCATTTTGAAAAGTATCTAAATAGGGTAAGTGACTTAACGAATGATTATTTGCAGGACATGTCGGCGGCGGACGCGGAGGGGGTGTGGAGTCCGGACATCGAGCAGAGCTTCCAGGAAGCGCTGGCGATATATCCCCCCTGCGGCAGACGCAAGATCATCCTCTCCGACGAGGGCAAGATGTACGGTGAGTCCGGACATGCTGGAAGAACTAAACTCACACATCTATATCATCGCACAATAATTCCAGATCACAGTCTCATTTACTTTTTTTATAATATAGAACTAGCAAACAAACACGCAGTACACCGTGTAAGCAGGTTTTATGGTAGTAAATGAGAAAGCCACATTTGATATTGAATGTGGGCTTGCTACTTTTAAATTAACAGGGAAGACCCTGTTGGTGATAAATGCAGGCTAGTTATTGTGATCTTATAGTAAAATTTTTAGGTATGTAAAACACTATTAGGAAAAATAGAAAATTAAACAAAGAGATTACAATATTCAACGTTTGTTCATATGATATTGATCATTACACAACTTTAGTTATTTTTATTAGCTGTTTATACATTTAAAACAATTATATATTTCCTAATAAAGTATACAGCGGAGAGCATGAGAGTAAACCTTACAACGGTCTCAGGGCCGCTTGCGAGGATCTGCGAGGTGAGCACATATAAACCCTTAAACTTAAGCAGCTACTTCAGTTACAACCGTAAGGTAAATAGACATTGCCGCTCAACCAAGTCCACATAGAACAGGCTGAATTAAGCTGATCATATGTAGATGCGTTGCCGCTCTTGAGGATTAAAATATTTGCCTCGTGTGTAAATGAGCCGGTAACCACACCCTTCCACTGAAACGCAAGGAGTATTGCGAAATGTTCTAGATCAAGTCTTCAGACTTCAAGGTCGAACTATACTTTTAAGCACTTTATTTATCTTTTCGAGATTCTACTCTAAAAGTAACTTGTCAATATCTGTTGCCGGCTTCATAAGTTTTAAGCGCTACTGTATCCTAATTTGAAGAATGTGATAAGACAGACATAAGGTAAATACTTACTTAACGGCACACCGGCTTACCCCTTAAGGGTCCATGCGTTGCTCAAATCTATGATTGAGGTGAGGTAGGTTTCCAATCTTATTAAGCCCTAATCTAGAATATTTTAGAAGTAGCAATCGAGTATGCACCGCGTAAAGGGTGTAACGGGCACTTCTGTAATAAAAATTGACATGTAATATTTTATTTTATATACGATGGCCTTTTTATAAAGGAACGAAGCCCAAATACTAAAGAGTGCTTTCATACACTTCCTGCATGTGGGAGTTATTCGATTTATAAGAGCATATTTCCTTTAATACTCCCGCAAGTCTTATTTTAGAGTCATACATATATTGACGACCCGCGTAGCGGAGCGGTCACCATACCGGTC
>MOOZ01001272.1:173239-197075 GCA_002930495.1 Cecropterus lyciades
GATAAGATTTCGGTTATGATATTTCTGTTAAAGGACTGTCACGAATGATTGTTTATGGACCGTAAAAGAAATAATTTATGATTAGGTATACAGATAATTAGCATTAGATAAATTACTGAACCTGTGCCGTCCAATAATATTAATCATAATATATTTGAAAACTGTGTATCTTTTAATAATAGCTCTGTTATTATGACACTAAATTAAATCATCACATTAAGTTGCGTAGAGTGCGAAGCGCAGCGCTCTCAGCTTTGTATTAGGGGCTGACCTTAAGCTTCCGACCGTGGTTCGCGCTATGGTTGTGAGTGTCAGGTTGTGGCGGGCGCTGTGGTCCTTCTGGGAAGCAGTGATGCACGCGAAGGCTGCGGCGTGGAGGGCCAGACAAGATGACCCATCTTCCTAGGCGTATCGTCGCAAGCGCACGGGACGCCAGAGAGCGGCTTTCGAAGATAGTCTTTCTTTCCCAGTCCCATGAGCCCACGGAGGAAGATTAGGGGAATCCTACGTTCTGCACGCTTATCTCATGAGGGATACCACTGAGACGAGCACCTCGTTCTCGGGATGTAGCTGGCGTTAACATTACCGCTAGCTGATGTTGCCGGGCCGCGGATGTAATGCTAAGGATTTCTCGTGACCCGGCATAGAATGTCCAGAGGAATGCCGCCGAAGTATGGTCTGTAGGAGTCCGATATACGTCTTTTGCAGCCCCGGGTAGAAGGGGATCCATGAGAATTTCTCTGCGTTTAAAAAAAACTTTAAATATTTTAACCGAGTTCATTATCATACATAATATTGAATGGGTAAATATCGGATATGTTGGAAAGTAATAAAAAGCACAATAAAAAGAATAAGTGTCTAAGACACGTTTTGTTCGTAAATAGTGTTTTCTTTTAAAGTAAAGACGATAACCATATACGAACTTGTGTGTAATTAAAATGCAAAGTGTAGAGTAAAAAAATAATAAAACTGTGAGCCGGGGATCTGGATCCCAATCAGATATTTTAAATATATATCACATTTACTTCCTTGATATTGTACTCAAATATTTCTAATTACGGTTTTTCAAATTATTTGTTTTGTATTGTTTTGTATGTTCAAATTATGTGTATTTGTTTTTATATGGATTTTTGGAATTTTTTATCTCTTGATATTATTAAACTTGCTTAGATAACTAGGTATTTATTTGTCTAAGCGGTGAACAAAAACAGGCAGATAGTTAAAAGCGTAGAGCTGGTATACGGGATAATATTGTCGGCACTTTAACGTTTAACGGCGGTGACCACAAATTGACCCTCCTCAATTAAGGCCAGGTAGGCGCAATGATGGGCGAGCAAGCTCAGCTAACTCGTTAATGAAGCGCCCGTTACTATTAGATTTTGCAATAACATTAAATTTCTATTGTGACTTCAGGAGATGTTCGCGATAGTTTTGTTTAATTACAGTACATACACATTTGGTGGCCTGGACTTCGACTGGGTCAGAAGGAGGGTAATGTTTTTCAAGCGAATGTACATACAAACATGTATGTATGTGTGCCCATTTCTTTGGCACGCTCTACAGTCCAAACGACGTGACGGATCGTAACGTGTAATGTATCATTGGAATCGTTTCAGTTGCCATAGTGACATAGACTATATAATTTTGAAACTGAGCAGAAAAAAGATAGATGATTATTATTATAACACTTTTATCTTACAATTGTGATGCAAACTCCTAAAAAAAATAAATGTTAAATCGTTAAATGAAATAAATTCTATGAAAACAAAATACCCGACGGCTAATTTCAGTTTTGGCAATCGAGTTTTTTTCGTTTCATAATAATTTCTTGTCACAAGTAGTTTATTTTGCTAAATGTCTAGCAGAAATATTGCAGCAGCATTGCATAGCAAAAATCTTGAATGAATTCATTTAATTCAAGATTTTATGTGATTTGTATCAAAATAATTCAATTTAATATTTCATTATTACAATCAATAATCATATAATTCATACATTTTATTGTTTATAATTTCTTAAAATTACCGTGCTATAGGACATTTCGTTAATTTCGATTCTTAATAAATTACCACAGCACTAGAAACGTGAAGACGCAACCAAAATAAATAAACCTATAATCGTTTTCACTAACCCGGTTTGGCCCGAAACACTTTCGAAGATTATAGGGTAGGGCAGATCTTAAAAATAAGAGACGGCGCGCATTTTTCCACGTTACAATGTTAACTAAGGAAGCTCGTTAACGCGACGTGACGATTGCCACTTAAACAAACCTTTTCCCTTCAGTAAATTAACAGCTCGAAGAAATCTGCTGTATATTCTTAGTAGATTAATATACAAGCTACTTATTTTAGTAATTATACGCAGAGGGTCGCGTTGTCCTACGTTTTTTAAGAAAGCTCCTCCACGTATCGTGTTGATACGTATACCGTTTTTTCGTATCACAATGCAGATTTGTCGTATGTTTTATCGCGATTTAGTGCAGTGGAACGCAGGTGAGAATCGTTAGTGAGAAGGTCTTATATAAAATGTTTTCCTACATAAGATGTACGTAATAAGTGGCCCACGTTTTTGAAAGGGTACTGCTGAAAAATAAAGAAGCATCAAATTTCAAGTAAGAAATGTGTCGTTAACTTAACGATAACTATACAAGTTCTTTATACTTTTCAGTAGTAATCTAAGGAGGATGCGGCCTACCGGATGTTAAGTAGCCACTGCCAGTCCGACACTAACACCAAATGGGACGCTTAAGGCCAATTACAGACGTATTGCTTCCTCCAAGTAATAAGTTTTATGGTCGTGGATAAGATTCTTCCCTTATCACTACCCTTCAAATCTAATCTCACCACCACTAGTAGTTGTTAGGTTAGGTTATATCTAACTGGACAGCTAATCTGCGTCCTGAAGGTAAATCTGAATAAAATATAGCCTTGTTCAGATATCCTTGGTCATTCCTGGCTGCTACTCATTAAATAATCTATTAAATGTATTTTTATTTGGTTCATTTTTCCTATCTGAAAATTAAAAGCTTTGATAGTAGGTATAGGCAATTCCTTAAGCTGGTAACAGTTATTGGAATTCTGAAGATATTAGATAAAAATCTGAATTAATTAATAGAGACCCATATTTAGAATTGATCAATTTCCAAATAACCTTATTAATTGCTGGAATTAAGTCGGATCTTTGGTTAATTAGAAGTATAATAAACCCTAAATCTTTACCAAGACCGCCATTTCAATACGTGTGTTGGACATGCCATATCTCAGTATAGTCGTTACTGTTTAAGGTTTTGATATGTATATGTATATTTAAGTAGTTGTTGCTAACGAGCATGCAATCCACCTGATGGTGAAAGCCACTCATGGAAATGAGCAATTATCAACATATAGAATTTGTGTTCTAACCAAAGTCTAATATAGATAAACGCTTTCTACACTCATAGCCCCACAGTAGGATTTTCTCCTGTGTCGTGGGTGCCATGGACACACAAAGACGAATACACAAACACCCAGACCCAGAACTCATCATTCAGATGTCTGTCTGGCCGGGGATCGAACCCGGGACCCACTGCGTGTCAGACCGGTATGGTGACCACTCAGCCACGCGGGTCGTCAAAATATAGATGCGTTGCTACCTCTGAGAACTCCACGCTACAACTGAGAGAACGAGAGAGAAGAGTTTAAAAGCTTCGTATGTGTCTATTATTTTCATGGTTGATGAAGGAGAACCTGAAATAAGTACCACGGCACCCTGCGAGAGACTGGGTTATGTGGCACTCTTGCCTCACTAAAGGCCCTTCGGTAGCCTTCCCTGTGGTTCTCCGTTGAAGATTCCAGGAATTTCCAGAAATTTCCAGAATTTACGGAGAATGTAGTAAAAAACGCTTTTTTAAATTTTTCGAACTTAAACAGATTCTTTACTTATTGATTGAAAACGACATATTTTAGACTAGAATCCAAATAAACAGTAATATGAATAAATTCCTTTCAGAAAACCATGGGATATAATTTCCGTAGAAATCCCCCATCTCATTAGTGTTAGCTCATATTCTTTTCGACTAATCAGATCCTGAATGCAGTTCGACGTGATTTTATGTATACACGTGGTATGTGGTATGATGGTATGAACTATGTTGCGTTATACTAAATTGCCTTCCTTCTGACGCAGTCGGGTAAAAAGGGGTTTTTAACATAATATAGAAATGCTTCAAATTGTATACATAAAAAGTCCCTTCAAATAAAATATTTTATGTGTTATGAAATTCCAATTGAACATAACTAATAGCGGCTGAATTGTTTAGTAAGTGTTTTGACAATATTCTGTCCAGTACAAGATATAACATCTTGTCCTCCAAATATGTTTTCGTCTGTTTGGTACTAAATTCGTAAATAAGACAATGCAAATAAGCTTTTGATGAACAAATGCTCAAAATAAACGTACACTGGAATCTAAACAGTAGTCCTGGGATTCTCTTTTCGGACAACGTCACGTATGTTACGGGGCACAATTGACGTGGAACAATTAAAGGCAGTGCCATTACGCCGCCGGACGCACATTAAGCGCCAACATTATACGCCCCGGTTTTAATTAAAGGACTGCCCGCTCAGACCGTCGCGGTGCCAGATGGAATTACTAAACAAATCTACCGCGGGAGATGTGTCCACCTTAAGTGATTTAATGGACGGAAAGAAATGTGCCGTTAAAATCTTATCGCTCCACCACCGGAAATAATCGCTTCTAACCTACCTAAGTCTATTACACAATCTCGGTAGCTTAGTAATAAGAATTTCTAATATTTGCAATGTATTTGTCTGTACAATTGCAGGTTATTAATTATCATGAAAAGTCACGCAGAGTTATTAAATCTCGTCTAGTGAATAGGGTGTACAGGAAATATCTTTTCATATATTTTTTAACCGATGACCCGTGTGGCGTGGTTATCGATCCCAGAATTAATGTGTCAGTCAAAGATTCCGGGTTCGATCCCCAGCCGGGCAAACTATGTAATGAATTTGGACTTCTAACCTATATGTTTTTGTACTTTTCATTGCATGTGTACATGACTTCCACGCATATTAATCGTTGCAAAATCTTTTATTGTTATCTCTGACGTTTTATTTGACTGCAAATTTTATATTACTACTGAGCGCGACTTTTTTCGAACTGGTGGATATTTAGACAATATTCTAAGCCCCATGTGAAGCTTGATGAAAAAATGGGTTGGTGAAGATTCTTCGGATTGGTGGCCAATCTATTTCGGGCGATGTTAAATGGCAGCTGCCAAACTATAACTATGTCTTTAAAATCACGGAAACGTGGACGAGATTTAGCCACTAGTGGTCACTTATGTTACTCCTAACCGCGTCCAAAGAATGTTAACTTCGTAGATTAATTTCAGGAGTCGTTGGCTGCGCGCGCTTCAGTGTCATATTTATGACAATAAAATTAAAATGAGTCGGCCATTAATTTCGATCGTGCAATTAGAAGTTCGGGGGACGTCAGCGGGACGTGCGATGTAAAAGAACACGACATATAATTGCGGACACGCGTCTCGTCCGGACAATATATGAGCGCATTACTCGCGGACGTGTTCTTCGGGCTTAATCTAGCGCCAGAAAGTGCGTCACCCTAGTCCGGCGATTTCGCGTCCGCACTCACCCTCGCCCTCGGCCCAGCGTCTAATCTCTCAGAAATTGTCTTCACTTAAGCGTCGTAAGCCGTAAAGTACTCTCACATGAAAGAGTGTTGACATTTTCCTTGTACGGCAAGTCGATATGCGACTAACGCTTTTGATGCGCTTACACTTTCGGGATGGTTTTTACTGTAATACTTTCGTTGTTACTGTATTAGTTTAGTAACATTATCTACTTCTGCTTCTTTTGTTGAATGCCTTATATACAATTTACTAAATATAGCATAACTTTTGTTGATCATAGTTTGAATTTTAAAACTCCTAATAACATTATGAACTTGGGCGTCAAATATTCATCAAACGTCATTAATTTGCAAAGTTTTTGCCTCGCCTTATTGCATATTCTTGACACCTAATTTATCAAACCATTAGCGAGTATATTATTATATTATTGAATGGACTCAGTCTCGTCATAGATGCATGTGAGGAGTAATTTAGCGCAGCTCATATGATGCGGTGAGTTGTTGGAAACTGTTTGGCTACAAAGCCATTGCCGACGGCACCGTTGCAGGGCACGTTCGTGAGTTAAGACATTCAAAACCGCTCAATATCCTGGGAGTATGAAAGTTTCGTCGGCGCACGGCTTCACGTGGTCCGGGGGGGTGGCGGGCGAGGGGTTAGCCGGGAGGGCTAAACTATGCGAAGAATGCGCAATTAGTGAGCGAGCGAGCGTGTAAGGGGCCCGGCCGCGCCGCTAGGCGGCGAACGCAGTAAGAAAATATAAAGAAGGGGCGGGCTCCCGCGCCCGTTGTTTAGCGCCCCGCCCGCCTTCGGGCATAACTCCCGATTGTCTCCCGAGAAATCCTCCTTAGACCCGTCGCAACTCAACCCTTCTGCGAACCGAATCCTTGCATATCTTCTGTTTGGGTCAGCGTGAAATTCTGCCGAGTTGCCTGTTACGGTATAGTCGAATGTTTCTTTGATTGAATATGGTGCTTTGAAAGACGTTTTCATATAAACGCATTCCTAGACAGCTACTTTGTAACCCAAAGTTTTTCGTACGACATCAAATACGCCTATCGTCTACATATAAAACAGATCACTTTAGCGAATCCCGACCTACGTTGTCGTTTTGGTTGGCAAAGAACACGCGCCGACTTGAATTTATGCAATCAGTGGAACGACATTTAAATTTACTGTCGCCGATACGTGGCCACAGAAACTTTTAGAATCGTTCCATTAATATGAGATTGAATTGTTGCTTCTATTATATTGTGTCGGCGAAATTGGATTACCAGTTCCTTAAAGTCTTGCAAGATAACCGTGGAAATTAAACATTGTTACCGTTTAAGATTCTCTGTACGATAGTACAAAGAAAATCAATTAAGATTGCCAAGTCTTTGAAGACTAGGCCAAAGACTAAGCTTGTGAAATTTTATGAAAATATCAGACGTTGTTGTTGCTGGGAAACACCGGCTAATTTTAAGGTACCCTAAAGTATGTAGGTATGTGCCTTTGAGCCATACTGAAGATCCATAACCGTCCGTCTGCCGAGTTTCGTTAGGCTTTCGCAAGTAGATTATAAGCACCTGAAGAGTTAAGGCCTAATATTAGATTCCATCACGGGCATCTCTTGCAAGTTTAATAAATTTGGTGGTCTTACGGTCTACAATGATGCATAAATGTGCTCTTGTGTCAGTTATACTGAAACCTATCCTCTCCAATTCAATTAATTAATTCAAGCTGGTTAAAACCCGAAATCGTTATGATAAGATAATAGAAGATATGTAGATTATAGCGTAATGGAATTATAAAATTAGATTTAAAATAAAACCATTTAAAAAGTCAAAAATAATATTTATAGATGAGCCATCAAATTCGAGCGAGTTACACCTATATTTTAATTATAGAAATATAACATTTACTCGTTAAAATTGTACTACAACGTCGCGGCGGAGGGGTACCGCTTAACTTAGTCGGACCCTTTATTCTATTGACTATCTATTTATTTACTAGATTTAAATTGTTAAGCCTGTGTACGTGACGATTATCCAGTCTCCCTATTTTATTTTAGCTGGGCAGGTAGGTATATAGCCTCTAAACTTAGCGGTACCCCGCCGATTGATTGACAAAACATATTTAATTGTAACATAGACGTCATCCTTTTTCGTTTGATACCCCACTTGGGTATATTTGACAACACTGAATTTTACGTCCTCACTTTAAAACCCTATATCTAGTAAATGGCTAAGGCGATTTTAATAAAACATGTCTAAGTGTAAGTTATTTGTTATGCCATTTCATTTGATATCCCACTTGTGATTATTTAAAAATATTTGATTTTTCATCACCACTTTCACCATCTATATCTAATAACTGACTGAACCGATTTTGATAAAACATGTTTAAGAACCATGACCGGGAAACCTGCTGTCTAATAAAAAAAAACCACATCCAAATCGGTCACCCGTTTAGGAGCTACGTGTCCATAGAAAGACACAGACAGACAGACAGACATAGCAGTCAAACTTATAACACCCCTCTTTTTGCGTCGGGGGTTAAAAACCTGAACACAAAATTACAATAGAAAAAGGGAAATGGAAGCCAACTAAATTAATTTATTGCACTTTAAATTAATTTTAGCATTAAGAAAATATGTTAACGTTAGAGTACATTTCCTCTCATAAAGTACCTAAAACAATTGTGAGATCGTGCCGCGTTAATGTATTTCTGATGGATCTTCAATATCTTCAAAGTTTTCCAATAAATTTCGTTAAAAAGTAGGTGAAGGAATAAACGTCTCCATAGTTCTATTAAGTGTCAAGATTACGACAATTTCGCCAATAAGGTGGATTAGTGGATTTGAAATTAAGTGTAAATAATGCATATATGTATATGACTTACTACTGGCTGTAAAATTTAATGTTACGTGACCGTTTACCATAATATAATGCCCTAAAAGGATGGCAGCAATCGCGGAGATACTGTTAATGTGTATCTAGTTTCAAGTGTAACATATTTTTTTTATCTTAAATCAACTAATTGTAAGTGATGACGGTGATTACCAGTAGCATGAATGCGTTGAAAGCTATCTTATGAAATGCATTTTGGACAGTGACATATATTTTTTATTAAACGGATTGTTGATGTTTGTGAGTATATATAACTACCGTAATACTTTACAGATTAACTGCACGCTCCTTTGCTATTTCAATATCTCAAAATAAGAGTCGTATAAGAAATAATCAATATTCATAATAAGCTGAGCGCGCACGCACAATTTCATCCGTGTGGAGTGCGCGAGAGCGTGGCCGCGTCGCGCTGGCAATGGACCAAATTAGCCAACTAACGAACTAATAAATAATGATCTCTTGTTTTTCTATTCGCCGCGGAATAGAAACGTTTCGAGTCGATCCTTCTCTGCAACGCACTATTTATAGCGGGATGCACACGACGTTACGGGTGAAAGCACTCTTAATGCTGGATTCGCGGCCGGTGTCGCTAAGTGGATGTTCGGATGTTACGCCCCCGACGAATAACATACGGCGTGTTTATCGTCCATACTTATTCGTGTTAATAGCGATTTGTAGTGTAGCCGAACTCACTAAATTTAACCTAAAACCCGCCGTGAAAACTTTACGAAACGGTGGCATAATTCCACAGCGATTTCAAGAATGTCCGACTTGAGACTTGAAAAGTTCGCTTCCTGAGCTTATGACCGCCTTTAACTTTAATTTTGGACAATGTTATAAAGAGCCAAAGTTAGAATACACTATAAGTATATTGTGGTATTTTATCATTTACTTTATTTGATTAGCAGTAGAGATTTAGTTCAACGCAATAATTCCGAAATGTATACTATCGATTCTTTTAGTTTAAGCTCTCTTAGTTTATTTTATTTCATGCTACCTAAAAGTTACTTGTAGATTCGATGACTTCTATGGTGTGAAGGTAATAGGTCTGCCTACTCTGTCTTAAAAATTGCGTGTAGTAGCAGCACCATAAGCGCCACTTTTACCTTTTATCCTAACTACAATTTAGCGGGTAACTACATTAGAGCCCCATTATTGCTCAGGCACTGGTTTATTCCCTTGTATTACTTCATCAACTTTGTTATTATGTTATTGGAGAGAGTGATACACATATTTATGTGTTCGTTTCGTTTTATACATTAATATTTTAAAATCCTAAACGACAATACGAACGTTGTATTGTTACATTTATATCCTCGAAATTTTACAGTATTAAGTTTACAAAACGTGCTCCATCATCTATGAAATTTAACCCACCAATTATCAATGTCCATACAAATGACTAGGTATATGAACGCGTTCGCCTCAACGAGCAGCCAAGGGGTTAATTAAATTCGCACCAGCCGTCTCTCGTCGCCATCGCATTCCCCGAATTCAATGAGATTTCAATTTACTTTGCTCCGGTTCTGTCTTCCTCTGTTCGTTGTCTACGAATTAATACACTATTGTCTCAATTAAAATCATAGTTCGGGGTCACTGAAGTGTAGCCACTACTAAGCGATGCTACAAATCACATGTATTTATCACACTTGGTACAATTTATTTTTTATTTTCAATACCTATGTACACAATCGAAATGTGCAGTTCAATAAAATGTAAGCAGTATTGATAACAAAGTAAACGCTATTTTCTAACACCATTTATTTCGTTTGAACGGTCATAAACATTCTAGATATCTTTACTGGTAGGGAGAGATTATGTCAGCTTTATTTCACCTCAAAAATATTAAAGGATTAAATACATTTTGCGAATATTGAAGCGAAACAACATGCGGTTATTCCTATTACCATAAATAATGGTTCATTAGTAAAATATAAATTGAATCTGTTAATATGAAATGCATTACATTCGGCCAATTCTCCGTCGAATTCCACCCTGGCTGCAGTTTCAATAATTGAAAATAGAGCTATTCAAAATATTTTGAAAATTGTTTCATAACGGGATCGGCATCGGAGTCGCGCCGGGATTGCACTGTGCCGCGCGTTTGTTCTGTTTCGACTATTTGAAATATTTCGCGGGTTATGTCAATTGGCGCTCGATTTGCTTGTTTATCTTTTCATCGCAATGCTCTGTAAACGGACAAATTGAATCGGATATATATTAATACATAACCGAAGAAATATTGTATACGATACTAATGTTTTGTACATTAGCATCGTAGTTTTTCAGAGTGGTTTCAGAGATTACCCAGAACAAACAGACAAAAAATTTTGTGATTGATGTTTTGTTATCAGTATCTACTTTCATATGCATTTGGTAAAAAGCTGTTATTTTGATATTACAAACAGACACTTCAATTTTATTTATATGTATAGATTAAGCTACTGCTGAATAGTAGCAACTACTGATATTTGAAGTTTGTAAAAGTTCATATATCGATTACCTACTGTACACCTATGCAATTGCAATTGCACCACCTATTTTTACATTATAGCAGTAGTGAATGCTGTTTTTGTTTGTTTTACGAATGTATGTAGAACTTAATCTCCCAGCTAGAACGTATTTGTTGAGCGCATTAACATTGAACTTATTTTCATAGTTACTTAGTGGTAAATTTAAGTTACGAATACTACCGAATAGGCTTTTATTTTTTTTATAGTATGGAAGTAGCAAACGAGCATGCAGCCCACCTGATGGTAAGCGGCTACTGCCGCCCATGGACATCTGTAATCAACCCTAGGTAAGATCAAAGTCTCACCTAAGGTTAGTCTCAGGTGCGTTGCTACCCCTGAGGACTAACATGAAATGGCCTCAGGCCAGAACACAGCAGCGCATAACACTGCTGTTATTAGGCAGAAATAAGTGTGGCGGTGGTGCTTCCGGAGTCGAACCACAAAGTGTTCTACCACCTTCAATAGTGTACGCGGAAACGAAAACTCATCACAAATTTTAATTAATGGTTAATTACCAAATTTCTGTATTGTGTTACAGGAAGGAACGAGCTTATAGCAAGATATATCAAACTAAGGACAGGAAAAACTCGCACCAGAAAACAAGTCTCATCGCACATACAGGTTCTAGCTAGGCGGAAACTTCGCGAAATTCAGGCCAAACTAAAAGTGGTGAGTTTCTTATTGGAGCACTTGTATACAGTTAAATATTATTGGTTCATTCATAGGGATCAGTTTACACCGAATAGTTTTTGTTAACTGTAATATTTCAGTCATAATATATTTTGTAAAAAAGTATACAAAATAATTTTATAGTACTTTATGTAGTTATTTTGTATAATATGTTTAGATTATATTTAAATTAATATTAATCTCATTGGTATAGGTAATGAATGAAATATTAATATTTATACAAAAAAATAAATTTTTAACAACTTTTTAAGTGAAAGAAATAGTGCCAATATGGATTTCAGAGATAAACGTGAAATGTAACCGTATATCGGTAATATAAGGAAGAAGAATAATAAGATTAACACAGGGCGTCTACGGTATACTAATTTATAATTTTAGATATGAATAATTAATCAACCATAACACTTCTTTAATTAGTTTATTACTATAACTACACAAGTAATATTTAATAGAGACTAGATGCGTTTCTGTATGTATTTTACATTGTCCTTACATGATATCCTGCTTGGCGGTCATCATTTATGGCACCCACAACACAAAAAAATCCTAGTGTGGGGTTTGAAAATGATATAATTATTCTTATAGTATCTTTATAAGTAAAAGCGAAACCGTTCGCACTCCAATTCATTTGCTTATAACAGTAACGATATGTGAACTAAATATAGGATGGTGGTGTGATGAAAGAGAAGGCGATGCAGTCGATGAGCACGCTGTCTAGCGCTCAGATAGTGGCCGGGTTGCCGCATCCAGCCTACCACCACACGGTACTAAGGCATGCCGCACATGTGATTATCCGTGTAGATATATCGCTTCGTACTAATTTATTATCAAGATTTATTTATTTTTGGAAAATCAAAAATTTACTGTGAAACAACTAACAGTAGATACTATATCTTTTACATCTACCGTCATCAAAAGTATTATGTATTGCCGTAGCAGGCAAAGTCATATTTTTATGCAATATATATATATAGAGGTACGACGCATGTCTGTGCGAACAACAATTTGGAGTGTTACGCTAGTACACATACGTTAGTGCACATTGTATAGAATAATATTTTGCCTGCCACGGCACGCGTCTATCACGTTCAATGCCTGTATATATAAATAGGCACATACACTCACATTCTCATTTACGTATATGATCTGTCGGCGGTGATAATTCCGCTTGAAATACTCCCATGGAGTCATAATTCTCTATGACACTGTATACTTTCTGGGCATTTTTTAAGTTCCGATCTGATGTAATAAAATTTTATCCATCCATTAAATCATATTGCGCGAATTAAATTAATTTTGTAATATTAAAAGATGTCAAGGAAGTCCCGCAGAAACTAAAATCCGCTTAAACAATGTTTGATAAGGCACAATAATTTGTGCATGGTTAGTTTAGTGTCCTTTTATCAAAGTATGTGCTAAGTGTTTCACTACCATTATCGGATCTTTTAACGACATTAACGATACGTTAACTTTTAACGACAATTTTTTGCTGTTTCTACACTACGTAAAACGTTTACTGCACTAAAATAAGAAATGCTTAGTAATATAAAATTACATAAAAAATCTTTATAAAACTTTTAAGGAAATTACAAGTGGTAAAAGGAAAATATTTTAATATTCAGTGCCCCTTGAAGAAGCGATCTCTGTACGAATAATTACATGTGTCTGTGTTCTAGAAAGGAACAATCTAGAGTGCCTCAAAGTGTTGCTTTAATCTGGGCATGCCGCTGCCATGCACGTAAACGGACAGACGAAATAACACATCATAGATTCGATTGGCTTTACTTACAATTAACTCGTATTTTTTCTTCTACATACGATCACTCGTGGTTCTAACCTTGAACCTGAACTATTCGTGAATCTAACGTTCTGTATCAAATCTTACGTGATACTCGTGAGAATAGAGCATATTAGGAAAGCTTAATGTTCGTAGGTACGGACAGATTGGCTGTTACAGATTATTAACGGTACGACCTGCGAGTGTATTAGAATAGGCCAATAGTTTGCGGGGCGCTAAAACGTTTCTAATAATATATAATGTTTCTGATAATATTTTTACCATTTTTTTGGTAGAGATATTAAATCTTTATTTTAATTCGGCATTAGATTACATTTTTCCATAGAAAATATTTTGTTTAACCTAAATATGGATATTTAGCGTTAAAATTAAATTCCTTTCCAAAAAAAAAATTAGTTTCCTTAGTTCTTTGATTTACTGCTGCAGTAATCTAAGTTTAAAAATCAAGTTTTATTGGTATAACTAGTAACACTATGATTTTTATTGGGGATCGTCCATTCTATAGGTAGGTAGGGACATCTCGATATATTTATGTAAAATATTATTGAGTAGTAATAATAAGTTTGTAGGCAATGTAAGAATTAGTTTCGCGCATCTTTAAATTAAATGATATGTGAATATTTATGTATACCAAATTAAAAAATTGTAGATATTTTATGAAAAATGCCAAAATTTGTTGCGACAATATATTCCGAAATGTAGCAATTTAATCCACGACATAATACAGGAAAAACAGGGACAATAAGGCCTCCCTACATTTATCGCATTCTAGTACTTTAGTCATCGTATTTTGTAACGAACACTCATACAAAAGCAATTAATCTGTAGGGTTGCTTTTTGTTCTTTTACTACCAAAAAACTGTTCCGAGTTAGGCCTAATCTCAACCGTGTGCTTCAAATTTAAGTGTGTAGAATATTTGCTATATCTAACAATTGAAGCTATTTTAGTGTGTAACAATTTTCTCCTGATTTTGTGTCCCTGTGTCCTTAATATTTGTATTTTTCTTTTCCAGCAATTTTGGCAGCCGGGCCTGCAAGCTGGTACTTCACAAGAGTAAGTATATTATTTATTTATGTATTTATTATACTATTATAAACTTTGTCGTTTGTTTATATAATATTACGCAAACTGTGCTGGAACAGCGTTGGGCGTGGTAGCGAGTTGGATGGGTGTCCATTAGTGGCAAATTTTTGTGTACGCTTCCATGTCCTCGGATTGCAGTCAAGGAACCTTGCGGAGTTCTCATGGTTGGTGTTTGGCATTGGACGTACTATACCAGGCTACGATAGAGTACGCTCCAGGACTCCAAAAGTTTTATAAGTCGTATAAATTGCCTCAAATTAAAATAATAGCAGTCGTTCTATGTGGCTCAGGGTATAAACACTAATTCTCCTTGTGATATTCTACGGAATCACACAGATATATTATTTTTAAATATACATTTTATATCAATTAATTATAAGTTATAATTTATAACGTGTCTCAATGGTAAAGCAAAACATCCTGACAAAACCTACACACCTGGGAATTCTTTAAAAAATGATCTCAAAGGTGTGTACAATTAACACTTGAGTAGCCTGGTGAACTACCAACCAAAACTCTTCACACTTACAGAGGAGACCTGTTCCCAACAATGGGGAAATTACTGGTTCCCGATGAGGACGATTTTCTTTTTACAAGTTGGAGTCGCAAACGAGCATGCAGTCTGATGATAAGTGGTAGAAAAGGTGTTGTACCTGAAGTCAATCAGAGATGCGTTGCTACTCCCGAGGACTAAGATGGTCGGCTCATATGAAAGTCAGCCGGCAACCACATTCTTCAACTGAAAGACAAGAACTGCTATACGCTTGAAATAGGTGTGCCGGTGGTACTGCTTTCGAACCGTACTCGTTCATTCACAAGGTGATAGACCTTGTGTATTGAAATTGCATGAACACTAACCTGTAACTATAGAGCAGAGATAGCCGAATGGTTGAAACTCGACCTCTCCATCGAGGGTCTGAGGTTCGAATCTCAGGCACGCACTACTTTATGGGCGTATTAGAAATTAATTATCACTGTTTTACGGTGAAGGAAAACATCGCACGTAAACCTACACTCATTTATACACGAGGCGACTATCTTAGTCCTCGGCAGAAGCTATCTGTGACCGACTTCAGATAGAACCCCTGTTATATATGAGGTTGCTTACAGATGTCTATGGGCGGCAGTTACCACTTACCGTCAGGTGGACTGCGTACAGAGTTCTCAAAAAAGTCAAAGGTGTGTGAAGTCTACCAATTCGCACTTGGCCAGCGCGGTGGACTATGGCCTGAAACTCTCATTCTGAGAGAAGACCCTTGCCTAATAACAAGTGGGATAATAATTGAAGAACATTAACCAGCCGGTGGTATTCCAGCGTGAAGCCGTTCCCCGGCGGGGGTTACAAGGGTGTTCCCGGGGTTGGTGGCGTAGGCGTCCCCGGCGGTACCGACGTGGCCCCGCCGCCGCCCTGGGAGGGCCGCGCGATCGCAACACACAAGCTCCGGCTAGTAGAGTTCTCGGCTTTCGTCGAACACCCCAGAGACCCTGACACGGTGAGTTGCTATTTTTCATAACAGTTCTAGACACGTTCGATAGTAAAAAGTTTAAATGGACAACTAGTTTTTTTTATCATCGTAGAAGCACGTAAAAATGCAGTCCACCTGATGGACATCTGTAAGGAACTTCATATAGAACAGGAGTTCTATCTAAAGTCAATCACAGTGTTGCTACTCCCGGTTACTAAAATTATCGCCTCATCATAAGAGAGCCGGCAACCGGGTTCCGGCTCTCTTATGACTCTTATGACTTATCTTATCTCTCTTATGACTTTATACTGAAAAGCAAGAACTGCTTCACACTAGAAATATGTAGGTGTGGTTGTGGTACCTCCCCGGTTGCAGTTATACTTCATATTATATCATAGTTTTACCGACTGCGTCAGAAGGAGGGCAATGTTTGACGAGCGTATGTATGTATGTCCATTTCTTTGGCACGCGCTACAGCCCATACAGCTGGACCGATTGTAACATACAACGTATCATTGTAATGGTATTTTTGAAGGATAGGATCTGAGAACAGAAAATGAGGAGGGAAAAGGCTAATTTTTTTATCATCACATTTAGGGTTCCAAATGAAAGCTATAACTAGACAATTACAAAAAAATATATATTCTAACACTTTTATGATACTATGTTGGCGCAAACTCCTAAATAGAGTTAAGTAAATAAAGTTTAATAAAATCAAAACATCCGTCTGTAAATTTGAGCCAGTTTTTTGTTTTCATTATAATTTCTTGTTTACATAACTGTTCTAGACACGATAATAATAAAAAATGTAGTGACACATTGCATTTTCTTATTTTTCTTCATAACACTTCTAGATTTATATTTGATTGAATGTTACTGCATTATGATTACTTGGACTTTTCCTAATAGATAGGCATATGTCAAAAGTCTAAGTAACCACGTTCGACTGAATCCAATAATAACGGTGATCCAGTAGGATTTTTATGCTTCGTTATTATCACTTCGACATAATATGGCTGAGCTGATTGGTCCAAAAATAGACTGTTGTAATACCAGATAATATAAATCTACAAGATCTCTACTATTATGAAATATCATTTTCTCGCACTCTCACCGAAGTTTAAATTAAATGTGTTAATCTAGATCATGAATTAAGTCATAAGTAAAAGAAACAAAAAAATAATAATACAAAGAAACAAACACACATTTATCCGCACAAACTTCGTCTTTATGATATGAATATGCAGCATTACGTATATTTTTATTTTCAGTATCCACCGAGTACAGCGCCGGCGCAACATTTGTTTGTACATATAGGTGGTACCGTCACATATGCAGATCCTTTATTAGAGGTAATGAACTTACATACTTGATAATACAAAATTCAATGACGACCCACGTGATGGAGCGGTCACCATACCGGTCTTACACGCACTGGGTCCCGGGTTCGATCCCCGGCCAGACTGACATCTGAATGATGAGTTTAGATTTCTGGTCTGGATGTTTGTGTATTCGTCTTTGTGGGTCCATGGCACCCACGACACAGGAGAAAATCCTAGTGTGGGTGGGGCTATGAGTATGGAAAGCGCTCATGTTTATGTTAATTCTATTTCACTTCACACTGAATTATTTTATATAAGACATAAGAGATACCATCGTAAAGGAGACAAAGGATTCAACTTGTTACAGTACCTACATTTACTGTGTTATAAGTAAAAAATCAATATTTGATTTGCATTATTCTAAGATATTATAATATAGAAATTGCAAGCGAGCGTGTAGTCCACCCGATGTTAAGTGGGCACAGCCGCCTATGGAAATCTGCAATCTCTAGATCGTAATCCTACCTAAGATTGGCTTCAGATGCCTTGCTTTTCTTAAAGGCTAAGTTGGAACGCCTCGCATTAGTGTATCTTTCTTATTATACCCGTTAAAACGCAACACGGAAGTGTAGATATTGATACGGGGGTGATGTTTTTGGAGTGAAACAGAAAAGGGATTTTACTGTTGTCATTGCTGCATTCATTGCAAGAATAATAACACAAATCAAAAACGCTCTATTTACAAGAGAGGCAGGTTAAATTAAATAATGCTTATTGTTATAATCCTTTTTTAATGAATTAAGTCAAAATAATAATTATCATAAGTTCAATAATCATAGTGGACTTAGAGCATCAAGTTTTTAACTTGTAAAGAATATAATCGAGATAAAACTAAATCTTTATTTATAAATTGATGAATATTCAATCGGTTACTCGTGCAAAGCGTAATGTTTTATCGTTCGCTTCCAGTCAGTAGACGTGCAGCAAATAAACGACAAGTTCCCGGAGAAGAAGGGCGGCCTGAAGGAGCTGTACGAGAAGGGTCCCCGCAACGCCTTCTTCCTGGTGAAGTTCTGGGCGGACCTCAACACGGGCGCCCAGGACGACCCCGCCGCCTTCTACGGGGTCACTAGTGTGTGAGTACGATGTGTTTCAAATTACCGAATGCGTCAGAAGGAGGGTAATGTTTTATGAGCGTATGTATGTATGTCTATTTTGACCAAACGGCTTGACGGAATATGGTACGTTCCGTATGACATATTGGAATCGTCTCCGTTTATCAGAGTGACCTTATATAATTTTCAAATATGGCGCCTGTGAAGGGAAAACAGAGGGGGAAGAGAAGATTTTTTATTATTATAATAATATGGGTATCAAATTAAAACTTTAAAATAGACAATACACAATTATATATATTATATAATTTAGCGTTTAATGTAATAAATTATAAAAACGAAATGCGCTGTTAATTTCAGTTTTAGCAGTTTGTTTTCACAATAATTTCTTGTTACGACAAAGGGAAAGAATAGACTCCTACAATTATCAATGAAAAATAAAGCAACAATGAAAAAAAAAATATAGTTACGGCTTTTGAGCTTAAAATTCTATTTTTACATAATAAGATACTAGTAGGCTCTATTGTTTAAGATTTGAAAATTTTTAAACAGTTCTCTTTTGGCTCTGGTTTAAAATGGCATTTTTTTGAAATATGCTTTCCAGATAGATAATTTTTTTTATCAGATTAAAGTAGCAAATAAGTATGCATTCCACGTAATGGGAAAAGGTGACTGCCGCCCATGAACATCTGTAAGCAACTTTATATAGAATAGCGGTTCATTCTGAAGTCGATCACAGATGCGTTACTACTCCCGCAGAGTAAGATGGTCACCACATATTTAACTGAGCCGGCATTCACACCCTTCCATCGCAATGCAAAAACTGCTTCAAGCTAGAAATAGATGTCTCGGGTCATTTATTTGTCTGGAAATAGGTGTGACGGTGGTACCTCCCCGGTCGAACCACATCAGTTCTACCACCTGACTGACGGTGTAACATCCTGTACAGTTACGAGAACATGACGATAACGTGCAGCATTAAGGTGTGCTCGTTCGGCAATAACGTCATATAGAACTTCTTCTATTTGAAGTCGATCAAAGATGCGTTGCTACTCCCGAGTTTCATACACGAGTGAGCCGTTCACCACACCTTTCCTCACGCAAGACTCACGCTAGAACTACTTGTACGTACTACGGTACTTGTCGAAACCTTTCCACCTCACGCAAGAAATGTCTCACGCTAGAATTAGGCGTGACGGTAGTACAATAGGTGTGACGGTGGTACTTGTCGAAAAAGAGTGGTTCTAGCGCCCAATTGATTGTAGCTAGAAATACGTGTGACAGTGGTACTTGTCCAAGTAAACTGGTTCTACCGTCTAATTGATCGCATACCATTGTACAGTTACGAGAGCAACGAGAACATGACGATAACGTGCAGCACTAAGGTGTGCTCGTTCGGCAAGCAAGTTGTCGAGAAGGTTGAGACGGAGTACGCTCGCTTCGAAGGCGGTCGCTTCGTGTACCGCATCCAGAGGTCGCCCATGTGCGAGTACATGGTCAACTTCATACACAAGCTGAAGCATCTCCCCGAGAAGTACATGATGAACAGTGTGCTCGAGAACTTCACTATACTCCAGGTATGTGTTTTTGATGTGAAACATCTATAGGCGCACGTAAACCTGATTATTCGCGTGGCGATCGCCACGCCGTGAGTATTTTTTAGCGCCATCTGTTATACATTTCGGAACTATTAAGTATTGAACGTAACTAAGCGAGCTGCGGTGTTACTTCGACTTAGTGCGGGGTACTGTTCGTAAATGGCGTTATTTTTATTATGGTATATATTTAATTCCTGTCGCTATCTTATCTTTTATGCATATTACTTGTACGAACACGTCGTTTCACATCTGCCAGGCGTCCCGTGACGGCATTTTTTTATTTTCATCAGGTTAAAATAACCAACGAGTATGCAATTCACCTCATGGTAACTTACTGCAGCCCAAGGACATCTGTAAATTTCACACAGTTTCACCGAAACTTATAAACTGCGTCAAGATAGAAACAGATGTGACGGATCATGCAGCTCATCTGATGGTAAGTGACTACTGCCGCCCATGGACATCTGTAATCAACCCTAGGTAAGATCAAAGTCTCACCTAAGGTTAGTCACAGGTGCGTTGCTACCCCTGAGGATTAACATGGAATGCCTCGGAATCACTCTTCAGACCAAAACACAACAGCTCATAACACTGCTGTGATTAGGCAGAAATAGGTGTGGCGGTGGTGCTTCCGGAGTCGAACCACAAAGAGTTCTACCACCTTCGGGTAATAGTTTGAATCCATCCATTATATTTTAGCATGCCTTACAAGTGACAACTGAATATTAGTAGGATCCTTCATAATTACGCGGTGGGACTACACTACTTCGTTTAACTGAAATTGAACTATTCGTCACATATAAAGATTGTAGGCAACTGTTGCGTTGTAAAGATACCTGATGTCACGATTTTTTTTTGTGAATCAATGTGTATCGTCGTTTTTACTTTATTTCCATGAATTTACTGTTAATGTATTAACCTAATAATGGTATTTAAGAACTAACTAAGATTAGATGTCGGCTTACATTTGAGGTTTAGTCCTCGTGACCGGTAATACATCTGCAGTCGCTTCTTATATTGACTTGGTTACAGATGTTCATACGGGGCAGAAACAACTTACTATTACTAAACTTTTTTTTATAACAAATAAGCGCATATGTGTTCGATTTTGTGCCGTAGATTTTTCTTGAAAACGTGATACTAAAAATGCGTTAAATTTATTGCCTTTTTCAAACTGTCGATCAATCTGACTTTTACAGCTTTTATATGAGACGACATCTTTATTTTTTTTGGAATTAGCAACTTAGTATCGACCTTTACTTTTATATCAACGAATATTATTATTTCAATGGGTTCTTAGTTATCAGCTTTCAAGTGTGGCGATATTCTGTAACATGAAAAAGTTTAACCGCTTATCATTGTTGGATTCTAATAGTGCATCGGTAGTTCGCCGGTTGCTTATTAGGTCTCGAATGTGACTGTATTTAGTAGCATAGAAAAGTTCAACCGGCTATCACTACATTAAACGAGCGATAAGTTTTTCACGTTGAAACTGAATGTTTTGTTACAGGTGGTGTCGAACCGCGACACGCAAGAGACCCTGCTGTGTGCAGCCTTCGTGTTCGAGGTGTCGAACAGCGAGCACGGAGCTCAGCATCACATCTACCGCCTCGTCAAAGACTGAACACTTGCACTGCCACTTACAGAACTCCTACGAGTGGCTCCATCTACCGGAAACGATGTTCAACAGTTCGGCCGACAGATGTCGCTATGCGATGTGAATTCCCGACTCAGTGAATTACAGTAAAACCGTCGGAATGGAACTTGCCGCGATCGAAACAGTGGAAAACGAAACACAATTCGATGAGAATTCACATTATATTCGTTACAATCGGTTTATGCAATATTCACTGTACGGTGAAGTGTTTCAAACGCTCAATTCAGTAACAAACTACTAAGTGACAATATTGTATTATAAAGTGTTATGTAAAATGGAATTATTCATGTTTCCGTACTGACAATAAGACTTGTGAAATATTAGTGAATTAAAACGGATTTTTACAATTCAATTGGGGAACCATTTTAAGGTGAATCTGCGAGCTAGGGTCGTGCAAGCCTTTACAGTCTTAAAACTGACGTATGGACCTATTTGCTTTAACTATGTTAGACTTCGGAGCCGAACAGCGCTCTACACCCGACACGTCGCTAAGTTTGTCATCAGATTGGAATAGAAATCGTAAAGATGTGGTTAATAGTATAATGATGCGAAACTAACATAGCAAAATGTGATCTGAAAATTACGCTACAAGTATTTTTGTAAATGAAATTTTATGTATAGCTCAATTTTGAATATCTCTATCGTAGTTCGGACACTTGTTGATTGTTTTTTCGTCACTCGGGTAGTACTCTATTCGTTTGAACATAGGTGTCTATATATTACTTCTCGTTTCGTATGACTTAACAATTGAGAAATTATTATTTTTATTCTAACGTTTCAATCTACGGGGTATCGGCCAATCTCGGTACCACCCGTAGTCGCGTGTAAAGTAATTCAATATAAGAGAAAGATATTACCTGAATCCTTAAATAATGGTTTTGAAAATGAATATATTACTCATTATGTTAGGCGTCCTTTTTGCTTTTTCACTTTAGTATTGTTAAATTGTAAAAAAAGTGTATATTAAAAAATATACTGGATTTATGTTATTAATAAGCAAACGTATCGTGTACAGATGCTTATTGTCAAAACCATTTTTAATGGATTCAAGATATATAGAAATTGAATACACACAGTGCCTCTAATTATGTTACATTAACATAAATTACTTGAGCGTTTTTAATCTTTTCACTGTATTTAATTATAACTAGTGATTTAGTATTGTTTGAGTGTTACAGTGAAGAGATTAAAACTTAGTGTAGGATATCAAGAATCATACTAGGTTTGATAAGTGTAGATTTGTTAAGAAGTTTAGTGAAGTAATCGGTCGCTTGTTAGGTGCCCGTGGTACAATTTTTCATTGCTTATTCACCGCTAGACTGGCACAGTACTAACATTATAACTTTGAATTTTTTTTTAATACATCACTCTTGTATTGACAATATCGTTAAAAGATATGTATGCATTGAACGAAGGTTAAAGAGCGAAGCGTGAAACATCGTCTTATGTGAACACATGTCTAATGTTCGCTTCTACTTAAATTACATCAGAGTTATAATGATTGTACTTAATAAACATCTTTTTATACTTCTTGGCACGCTCGGAATATTTTTCATAGTTTCTATTTTAAAGCCGGCCTGTATTATTATTTTTAATTATATATATTTCTGTTTTATCCTCGTTTCTGAAGTGTATCTTTATCTAGCTGTGTTTTTTTTGATCTTTTCTTTTCATACATTTTCACCATTGTGTATTACTGATGTAATCACATAATATCTTTTTAAGTTTACAAGTTTTAATAAACTTATTGTGGCAACTTTTTTCTATGTAAATGTTTAAGAGATTTTGAAATGCTTTGAAAGTAAAATTAAGTTCTCCAACGTCCATTTTATTTAAGTTTTTTTTTTTATTAAGAGAGCATTTTCATGAAAAAATGTAAGTTCTTTTGCCACACACTTGTTTGCCACATGAGATAGACGTAATTTAATAAGAGCATATTGTAAATATATTAAAAACACTAAGTGTTCATGTGTCGAGAATGTTAAATAATGTGAAGTAAATTGTATCATAATATACATACGAGGTAATAAGATACTACTGCAATAATAATAA
>MOOZ01001272.1:214223-225733 GCA_002930495.1 Cecropterus lyciades
AACAGATGTGTAACCTTCCTGGTTATTAATGATTCTAGCACTTTCAAAGCATATCACTTGCTAAAGATCCGTGGCTGGCCACCGGTCTGTCGTGGGCGCAATTTATCTCAGTTATGTTATTTATGGTGGTGTGTACTTACAAATTAGAGGTGCCGGATTGTTAAAATAATAGATCCGCGAATACGAATCTCAATTTTCTTACAAATTTACTCACTTTATGGGCATGTTCTTGAAGCGATAGTTGCTTTATTGACATATATCAACCTGTGCCGTGCCCTCAGTTCGAGTTTATTACGTTTCCTCAAAACAATAACTGTTAACGTTTTTCCCCATCATCAAAGTGCATTGTCATTATACGTACCTACTAACAGATGTTTAGATATTTGATTTTAGCAACATAAATTAGCTAAATATGTGATTCTAATAAACAATCTCGAATTTAATATAAATTTAATAATAGGTATAAAATATCCGTTTGAGATCCGCCTAAAAAGTAACGGATAGATACGGATACAGATCTTTCTCCTGCCTCCGATGTCCGCGAATACGGATATTCGGCACATCATTAGTACCTACTAATATATAAGAATATCTTTAGGATTTACACAGTATCTGCTTTTAATCTTTTTTTTAGGATATAAACAATTATGTCGTTGGCTGGTTAGACTGGAATCTTTGTTTGGACGAGAATGGCGGCCCTAACTGGGCGAACAACTTCGTTGACGCTCCAGTACTGGTCTACGGCGACCGAGACGAGTTCATCAAGCAGCCGATGTTCTACGCAATGGGACACTTCTCCAAATTTATTCCGCCAAAGTCGCAAAGGATAGGTGTCTTCCGACGAAGCCTCGTCACAATAGGGAGACTTGCTGTTCTAACGCCACAAAGAAATATTGTTATGGTGTTACATAATACGTAAGTTATTCGCCATTCATCAACCCTTATGCTCCTGAAAAGTAGCAAGAAGCAAGAATTGTTATACATATATGTTTGGCATCATCAGCAGTCATTCGAATTATTTTGTCGTATTTGTAAATGCCGTTAATGCCCTCTAAGATCTAATTTTGATGAGATATGTAGCAGAAAGCCAAATCAGAAAATGAAGATGTGATCTTCCTCCAATTATATGTGATGAATTTTTCACTCCTTCTCAGATTTTCTCCATAAAGACTGGAATATCCACCTTCGTCTAATATTTTTCTTTTAATATTATGTTATATTATATCTAATAAAATTAACATTTTATTACAGAATCGTAAATATAAAACATCTTACCTTATGTAATAATTAAAAAGAAAACCTATGTAATAATCTGGATATTTCTTTTCAGTAAAAGACGAGAGCTTCACGTTAGAATCAGGATAAGCGGAACCCAATACATTGAGTTAACAATGGAGCCTCAATCTGTGAAGACCGTAGAGATTAATCAAAACTGACATTTAAACAGACTATCTTTATTTATTATTGTTATAAAAATACAACCAAATACATTATTTGAAAAATCACAGATTTTTTTACGTAATTGATTCGGTCATTTTCAGATTGCTTTCTTGTAATATTTTATAATAACAAACTAAAAAACATGAAAAACATAACTAAATAGGAGTTTTCATTGTGTAACTAACTTGTAGCTCTATATTAAGCAATCAAGTGTAAAAATAATTAAGTTTTATAAAATAATATGTATGTATGTAATGGACAATTTTTATAATAATTTAATAATGTTTGCTCATGTATTTTTTAAGTTTTACAAATTACACAAACAGCTTATGTAATTTAGGATACATTTCAAAATCGAGATGCATTCAATTAACAATATCCAGGTCAAATAATTTCGGAATAATTTACTTAATACTCAGTCAAAGAGCTAATCTTGTTGAGTGGCCACACTCTGCACAATACTCTACTTCTAATAAGACCCTGTGGCACAGGTCCATAGACACGGGAGTCCGATGAATTACTAGAATTATCACCTTCTAACCACACATATCCCTTGGGTACCACTAGACTGCGCCTGGAGAAGAGTCCATTGACTTTATCTCCTGGTAAACCGGTAATACGTTTACATATATTTTGTTTCGGGTTTCTTGGATTTTTGGCTATGATGATATCTCCTCGTCGAAGTCTTTGCAGTCTTGGAGTGATGTGTTCAGTGAATAAAATGTTGTTGGTCTCTAAAGTGGGCTCCATAGATGGTCCTGAACACTGAAATGATAATAACTTTGGATATATACAAATACTTCAATGCTTTAAAGCAAATAGTACAGTTATATTAGTACAAATGTTAATTTAGATTAAAACAATTATTTGTGTCTGAACAACGCTTCGGCTTTGGCAAATAAATCCACCTTCGGCAAAACCGTCGCCTTAGGCGAAAATTGGCCGAAGGCAATGATTCTAGCAAGAGCTAAAATTGAACAAACTATAACAAGTACATGATACTGAGATGGAGTTGCTAAAGCAAAAGGGTAACCGAAAACTCCATTGC
The DNA here is from genome assembly GCA_002930495.1 of Cecropterus lyciades. Classification (NCBI taxonomy): domain Eukaryota; kingdom Metazoa; phylum Arthropoda; class Insecta; order Lepidoptera; family Hesperiidae; genus Cecropterus; species Cecropterus lyciades. The sequence continues at coordinate 216,712 of MOOZ01001272.1, forward strand.
GGCCTTACATTGCCAGTTGTGTATGAAATTCACATTATATTAACTGTTATTATTTTAAAAAGTAGCAAATAAATTTTAAACAGCTCTAGAAGTTATTTTTATCCAATCAACATAGATCTTTATGTACAAAAACACAAATCTTTAAAAATAACACTTTTAGCCAATTTAGAACTGAATTTCTTATGGTTTTTAGGAGCTTCAGCTTTGGCCGAAGGTTCTGGCCATAGCTGAACAATCGGTTTTGGCCAAATATTAACCTTTGGTCGGACACTAACAAATATGTACTGTATCCTTATTTAAGATATACTATTGATATAAACCTAATATTACTAGTAGGTAGTAACTTGAAGACGGTAACATAAGAATACTAACACAAACCCTGTTTATAATAACAGCAGTGATAAGCACGTCTGTATTCCAAATTGAAGGGTTCCAACTTAGTGCTCAGTGTTGGCAATGCATCTGTGGCCCAGTACTGGGCACAAATCTTCCCTCAGAATGAGAGTATTACCCATAGCCATAGCCATAGCCATATTGGCCATAGTCCACTGCACTGGCCAAATGTGAATTGATAGACTTCACGCACATTTGAGAACTTAAGGCCATAAACCACTGCGCTGGCCAAGTGTGAATTGATAGACTTCACACACATTTGAGAACGTTAGGCCATAGACCACTGCGTTGACCAAGTGTGTATTGATAGACTTCACACACATTTGAGAACTTAAGGCCATAAACCACTGCGCTGGCCAAGTGTGAATTGATTGACTTCACACACATTTGAAACTTTAGGCCATAGACCACTGCACTGGTCAAGTGTGAACTGATAGACTTTACATACATGTGAGAACTTTTTTGGACTTGTTATATCTGTTAGAATTGATTTGTGAATGTTAGTGAGGGTAGATTATTATTGGTTTGTACTAATATGTCTATTATGGACTATTAATACATTTTTTTTTAACTCTTGGGTGTTCAGGTTTCCTTAATTGTTTTTTTACCTCCAAGGCAGTGATAATATATTTTTTTTATCAAATTGAAATAGCAAAGGAGCATGCAGTTCACCTGATGGTAAGTGGTTATTGCCTATGGACATCTGTAAGAAACTACATATAGAACTATCTATCTTCTATCTATCGGCTTCTATCTCGTCGATCACAGATGTGTTGCCACCCCCGAGGACTAAGATGGCCACCTCATACGTAAGTGAGCTGGGAACAACACCCTTCCAAGACACGCAAGAACAGTTCATGCTAGAAATAGGTGTGGCAGTGGTATTTCCCCATTCGAACTACACTGGTTCTACCAAGTGTCATCTGCATCAATCCATTATTTCTAATATGCATATATTTTTAAGAAAATCTGAGTTGTATGCCTGTATTTGAACCTCAGAGTCTCGATTGAGAGGTTGAGTTTCAACCATAAGGCTTTTACTGCTCCCAATGTAAGATATAATGTCATGTCAGAATGTAATCTTATCATTTAAATATCAATGGGTGGCTGTAGCCACTTATCATCAGATGATTGGATATGTTTTACTTAATATAACTAGACTAAACTGGACACACCGAGTATTTTAGTAACTCCAGGGTTGCTTTTTAAGTTTCTTGCAATTAATAAATTTTAAATATGAAAAAATAGATATATTTATATTCCCTAATTTTTATTTTACTCAATACCAGTTACAATCACATGTCAGGAGTAATTCTGCTAATGGCTCGTCTGACTTACCATAACAAAGTCTCCAATATATTCAAATGTGCAATGTGTTATGCAAGCGCATTGTAACATGTACCCGCCGAAGCCACATGTTTTCACTACGAACTTAGCAAACCCCATTATAGCACCATTACTAAGTTTTTGCTAAAATACACTACTTATACACAGTAAAAAAGAAGTAAGAAAACTGTCACTTATGATGACTTCTTGTGGGATTATGTAGACATTTCGGGGCTTTGTATACATTACATAATTTTATTTTCTATGGTTATGTCACGTTTTTAAAACCATTTTCCAAAAAATAATATTTTTAATTTACATAACCCTATCCATTAAATTATTTCTTTCACTAGAGTTCTTTCTTTATGACAGTCGACGGATAACTGACATGACAAAGTCATGTCAACTCATGGTGACATTGTTTTATTAACTTGTTACCAGTAACGTTACTGATTATTATATGTAAAATACTTAGCCATTATGAACATATTATGTAAATAAAACAGTATAAAACTGCGATAAAAGTATCGTCATTATATAAAAATGTAAAATATATTATTATTGTTGTTTTTAATTTTTTCACCTTTTAATTTTTTCGTTACGAGTATTCGAACGATAAATTACTATTGAATTACTCTTTTCCTTCCTCGTTTGACACTTGACAGCAGTTGAGTGTGGATAGCGGACTGGTCATGAAATAAATACATTAGATACTATTGAACTTGACTGAGAGTGAAATTAGTCATACATTATTACAGTAGAGAGAAAAAATATCGACGCCGCTCGACTACAATACATGAAGTTTATGGCTCTCGTCCAGTCTGAAAATTATTAGTGATTCGAAATTGCTATCACCGTGTTAGCTTTCACGTGAGACCACCAATTTCTTTCGGGTTGTTTTTTCAAATTCAGCAAAGAACATAAAGTTCATAGGTGTTTATAAACTGCGTGCCAGTGTAGGTTAATCACGGTCGTAATAGTTGGAAATGTTTTCGGCTAGCTAGAGCGTTAAATCGATATTATACTGGAGGGCGAACGCATTGTTGTCAAATGATCGTGCATATTCTGTGTATCTAATGACACATAAACTCCTAATGGGCACCACTTGCTGATATTATTGTGTTTCGGCTGTCTTATAAAACACAGGTGAGTCAATTCAGCGAAGCCTACATTGTAGTCTTATTATTGTTTCATATTTGTTTAAATTATTTTAATTACCCTTAAAAAAGCAAGGAATTCTTTTTAGAATAAAAGTATTTTACTATATTTTTCTTGTTCAGATTATATCTATAATTAAACTTGAGAGCCTAAGTAATTTATAATAATTGCATTAATTATTATCATTAAATAGGTGTAGACTTATTGAAGTACTGTATAAGTATGATAAGAAGATTAACATAGATAGTACCTGATGTTTTCAGTGGTAGCTAGTACTTTGACCAATTATTTGATAGTTGACATTGATAAAATGTGTGATTATAAAAAAATATTATAATATGGTATATGGTATATAGGTTATATATATGTATATATCTGTTTCGTTTTATTTAACCAGTAGTTATATTAATTGTTGAGAAAATAGTAAGTATTATATATAATTTAAGTTGTACTTTATCTGCTTTGATGATAAAAAAATTATCAATTATATTGATTTGTTTAGGATTAATAATGTAAACTAATCAATATTATGCAGTTTTAGCTTTATTCTACTTTGTATTGATAGAAAAGTTTTTAAATTGTTATGACATTCTATTAGTATATTAACTCTGAGATTTTTTCTACCTGTCCTGGATCCAGATGGCTTGAGATTTCTATTAAAGATTTTCCCTTGAAAGAGGGAAAGTTATTCTAAGATATTAGGAACAATACAAATGAAATGACAATTGTTATACTTACCCTATCAATAATTTTATGGTTTTATTCAACTGCATCAGAAGGTTAATGTTCTAAATAGTTGTTTGCTCTAATTCTGAGAAGTACTTTACTTAAGAGTGATTTTTTTCTTGAGATTGAAGTAGAAAATAAGCATGCAGTCCACCTATTTATAAGTGAACAGTGCTGCCCATACAGATGTGCAACTAATAATCAACAAGATTTAAGCACTTTGAAGGTGGTAGAACTCTTTGAGGTTCAACTCTGGAAGCACCACCCTTACTCCTATTTCTGCTTCATAACAGCATTGTTATGCGCTGCAGAGTTCTACTCTGAAAGGTGTGGTTAGGGAGACATACTTTTCTGAGGCATTCCATCTTAGTCCTCAGGAGTAGCAATGCATCTGTGGCTAACCTTAGGTGAGACTTTGATCTTACCTAGGGTTGATTACAGATATCCATGGGCAGTAGTAGCCACTTACCATCAGTTGGGCTGCATGCTCGTTTGCTACTTCCATACTATAAAAAAAAGATATAAAACAGGGATTCTAGTCTGTAGCCATAGCCACCACTCCTAAAGACTGGAATTTTTGCCTCATATAATATTTTTTTTATGTTGTACTAGCAATCTTGAAGTCCATCTGATCAAAAGTAGTTTGATCGAAGATAAAATTAGAATCTTACCTGAGCCAACCACAGATGCGTTCCTAACCCCTAAAGACTTAGGTTACACCCTGTACTTTACAAACCAGAAAACACCTAGCTTTACTTACCCTTCTAGCCAGTTCTCATTGTTTTTAACCAAAATATTGATAAGGATATGCTGCACAGTGAGAATCTTATTAGAAATGTGAATCCTACACCTTTAAGTAGAAACAAGCATTAACACTTATGTAACTTTCAAAATATTTTATGTGTCTTTGTAATTATGTGCATAGCAAAAAAAACCCAATTATATGTTTATATATATATATAGATATGAGTAAGTTGTAAATTTTTTTTTTTTCAATCTTCACAATGTACTAAATTACCTATTGTGATTCAGATTTTATAAACTTACAATGCCTCTTTACCTATAACATATCACAAATTTGATTAAATAGGTACTTCCTTTTTATGCCTTTATTTCGGACATAAATCACTTTATCTGTACATCAACATAACCCTATTCAAAGCCTTAGAGTTACAGCATGTATTTCAATGAAAAATGAACAAAGGTGAATCAAGCCTTTGTTGAAAACCCTTCCATTAATTACATCTTTCATCTTTTCATCATCATCTTGCATTTTTTCTTGATGAATCAGTGGAATGTATATCCATAGTAACACAATATTAATTGTCAATTGATTAATAGGGTTACTATGAAAAGTAGACACTGTTATAGGTTGCTTCTAACCCAGAGCTAGAAATATACGCGTAACACTATACGTGGCCGAAGCTCGTATGCTTTAATAAAATAATGCAATAAAACACAATAATAAAAAGTACTTTACATTATGATCATATCAAGTTAAATCAACGGTACTAAGGGTATCTACCCAAATAAGTGTTTTTGTTTGTTGTATTCACCTATTATATTAACATATCGCTTTCCTGACTAAACGACTGATTATCGCAGTTTGGTTTAATTTGGGCCATCAATTAGTAAAGTCGATCGGATGTACACTGCTTACAAAGGGGGTCATTGGACCTACCTGATTACGGCGAATTGTCCCCTAAATTGGTTTGGACGAATATTAATGAGTTTTGTCGAATTGCGTAATTTGCTCTATTGGATTTTATATGTTGACGGCAATCTGTCTCCCTTTATTATTACGACTGTACCAAACGTGTCGAGGAAACCTCATTCTTCTAAATAAATTACTAATATTATTATAAACAAATTAAAAAATATGTTTGTTGTAACACACGGTATGTTATTAGGAATCTTAATGAAATCAAGAAAGATTTTTTTGATACAGACGAAATATCGTATTAAAAATTTGACAGATGACAGTCAAGTTTAATTCATTGAAGGTGGTTGACGCTTGACTTCTTAAGCCTATGTCGGAGATAGAGGAGTATCACCGCTGCAATATATATAATATATATTTAGTTCTTACAACTGCAAGTGCTTTTTCGGCTAAGAAAGACGAGTGGTTAGACGACGAACGACAGATCTCACGAAAGCAATAGGATTTAGAATTGAAATAGTTTTCTATTAGTCATAATTGCACATGAAAGTAGACCCTGAACCCGTTCGCTAGTTTAATAGCGAAAACAACCTCATCAACCTCGTTATATCGCCCGTAAGAAATTATATTATATATTGTATTTTTTTGGAAACAGGTAAAATGGGGAAGTTCTCGGGGAAGAAATGCCGGTTGCTGTCAATGCTGTGGCTGACCGGCACGTTCTTCTTCGTAGAGCTGATCGTCGGTTACGTCACCAATTCTATGGCGCTCGTCGCGGACTCGTTCCATATGCTCAGCGATGTGGCTGCCCTCGTCATTGCATTCCTGTCAGTTAAAGTGAGTATAACTACACGTGGACTGCGAATTCAAGAATATAATATTGAACTAAAATATTTGAGAGTTGGTGAAAGACTGAAATATTTTTGATTATATATTTTTGTGAAAGAAACCAAAAAAGTTCGAAAAAAAAACTATTGAACCTCGACAACAGTGTAACAATGGGTAATAAATAAGCCCATTCAGGTGCCACAAGTGCCTCACAAAGAAACTGCGTCAAAATCATCAGAATTAGTTTATCGGTGATAGCAAGAGTACTATTGAAAAGTCGATGATACGTTCCCAACCTACAGTAGGTTACTAACGATGTGTTCTTCTTCGTCGTTCTTATAAACCACAAGCGTCGAAAATACAAAAGTACGACAAAAAATGTCAAGTAGGTTGTACTTTTCAGGGTGCGCTGAATTTCCATTTGTATTCCTTTTGTTCCAAGACTTTTCCGATTTGCCCAGTTTTGCATGAGTGATGCTTCATATTTCTGCCAAGAAAAGCTTGAATTTCACAAAAATGGGTCACAATTAACAGTTAAGTTTGTAACGCTTGAATTTGCGTTAATTAATATTATTACTTTATAATTTATACTGTTATCACTAGTATATAAAGAAGCACTCCGTCTGATAGTAAGTGGTCATTTGCTGCCCATGGACATCTGTAGCTCTGAGGATTACGTTGTAATCACACTTTTCAAACCAGAACAAAAGATTCTGAAGTTGAAACAGAAAAGGGTACTATTAATTTTAAAATTACACTACTTCGAATAGATACTTCGATCTACGTAAAATATTTAGCCGTATTGCAACATTTATATTTACTGGTGGTTGCGTACTTTGTTCGTTATCTACATGAAATTCGTTGATTGAAGTGCTAATCAACCTCAATTCCGAACAATACGAATGTTTTACAACTCGGTATACATTGGCATTAGGACTTGGGCGTCTTCGTACTTGGCCGCGAACAATTAATTGAACGCTTAATTGTTTTAAATCGACAACAAATTTTAAGTACTAATTTATTATTACTTTATTCGTGAATAATGTAAAATTTTTCACTTATTCGCACTTCATTGTAGGGCGGAATATCTTTACATAAATTGTTTTTAATCGTCTATGTACAGTATCTCGAGATACGCTAATCTGACTTGTTACAAACTTAAAAAAATCAAAAAAAGAATCTTTGAGTCGTCAAACTACTTTGCTAGATTTTATCACATCAAACGTTGGTGATTTTATATTTGTATAATTACTTTAAACATTTTTTGTCTAGATTGCCTTTTTCTTTATTTCCGGCTACAATAAAAAATAATTTATGTATGCAAAATGATAACTTATCACCCGGTCCGTATGTCTGCCTATGGCGTATGTTCGGGGTATTATTGTATATGATTGCATCGATCAAATATAGTGACTAGATTACGAGATAAAACTTAAAATGCGCGTCGGTAAACTGTTGTCAACGGTTAAACCGACAATAATAGTAATGAACTAATGAACTAGCGCTACTTAAGTGGGACCATTAATAGTATTAATACTTATTTTCGCGATTTTGTTTACAAAGTTCATATGTCAACTGTCATGTCAAATTGCTTATGTACAATGACAGTCAAGTAAGTTTTTGGAAAAATACTAGTATTTATTGCTAGAAGCACAAGGGTGTCGATAAATTAGAACTTTGGTTTGTTTAGTTTCCGAGGTGCAACTAAATTAATTAGAAGGAGAAAAAGAAAAAAGTGTTATTTCTACCCGAACAAGACCTTGCATGTTGTATGTAGTTTTAAAAATTGCGTGGAATTTAACGATAGGTTATTTAAATACATGGTTTTAAACTGATATTTTCGTGGAATTGATACATTTTATTAATATTTAATGGGTACTCACGATATGCGATTTTCTGAATTTATTTTTGCTGATATCTTGACTCAGTTGCATGGTCTTGGCCAAACCACGGTGGCGACCGTTGACAAGCACTAGTTGTAGTATTAGATTAAACTACATGTAGTTCATTTTTCACACGCACACCCACACACACACGCACACCTACACACACACGCACACACGTACACACTTTGCTCATTTGTGATTTACATAAACTAACAAACATTCTTCTATATTAAAACTCCTGGGCTGGTATTTTATTATCTATATAGCTTCTCTTACGAAACGTAGAAAGTATTGACGCTTAGCGGAAATCACATTGAGATTTCTGCATTTTGATCCAAAATAAGAGATACAACTTTATTAATAATTTTCATTTACCCATTTGGATTTATTTGGATTTCGATGGAGTTACATAAATATACCTAAATAAATAAATGTTACCGTTACTTAGGTAAACAACACGTAAAACTGTCATACAATATGGTCGACGTAAGAAATGACTTTGAACGTAACAGGCAATGTGATTTCATTGGAGGACAATTATTATTCAAAAAAGGAAATACCTACTATGGTCGCTAGTTTTATTTTAACATTAATAAGGAATATTTTCGCTATATTAGCCTCGGTCATACGAATTATACCTAGGTTTGATAGGTACAAACAAAAAATGAGCTTTTTCACGAGGGGCCGCCTCTCCGCCATTATTTGATATTTGTTCGAGTGGATGAAACCCTAAACGACTCGTTAAAGTAATTAAATCGAAAATAAACATGAATAAAGTAAAGGAAAACCTAGAATTTAAACGATTTTAATTAAAGCAATCGTACAATAAATTGTGTATAGTGGGGAAGAGGGAAAAGTATGCTGCGAAACATTATAGATTATGCAAAAGAAATTGTTTGTGTGTGTTCTCTGTATTGCCTTTGTGAGGTGCAGGCATAAAGAGTAGCTTCTTAAACTTTGAAACATATTTCGTGTACTGATCAAAGCTTCAATTGTTTTCCATCAGAATTAAATGTTAAAGTTATTTTGTAGTCAATCCGCTTCA
>MOOZ01001272.1:237717-249687 GCA_002930495.1 Cecropterus lyciades
TTGGAGAGGTCGGGGCATGGTTGCTTCGGCAAATACTTGCACGTAGTCGCACAGGAGAGGGTGTCCGATGGGACAGCCGCCCGCGGGCCACGGAGCAACGTACGCGGTACCAATGGTTCGCCTAGTAAGGTCGGTGAGGGCGCACGGCGGGTTATTTTAGTGGGTGTGGGCCCCACACTACCCCGTTGTCTCCCCGGAAGGCGGGGTGTGCGGTTAGGTACATTTTTCCCGCCAAATCAAAAAAAAAAAAGGTGGAAGTTTTTAGTAAATACTCCCCCATGACGATAGAAATCCACAGGTATTTTTGTGAAAGCTAGAATTCTTTGGGCATGTAGGTACACTAAAGAATTTAGATAAAATCAAAGATGCCAATATTAAAATCTTCAAAGTGGGAAGCAACATACTCGCATGATACGAATTCAAATGCAAAACATTCAAAAAGCAAAGCGAACGTCACGAGCTAAAAATTGTAACAATATTTTTATTTTCGTCCGGCCGGCCAGTTCGATAACCAGCCGGTATTCCGCCATTGACATTATTTGGGCGTGTTGTTCAAACGTGCGAACCATGGTAACCTTGTGCCACTTTCATCAAAGGAATCTATCTTATCACGTATTTACACATTAGTGAACCAGTTGCATTGATCATTAAGCTTATCGATCCTAACCAGGCCATTAAACGGTTACTTATCGCAAATCATATATTTCGACACGTTTTTCAGGAGCCAAAACAAACAAGTGCGCCAAGCGTATGATTAAGAACGCTATTTTCCATAGATTTTAGCGATACGATAGCTTTGCGTCTAATCTAAGAAGGTGAAAATTTAACAATAGAGGACGGTTGCGAAATAGGGCTTATCTGTCTGACCTTCTATCTTTAAGTAATTAATACGTTAAACTATAAGTTTTACGAATAAATACTTATAGATGTTGTTTATATTGTGTTAATATCTAATAACCCTATATTAATGCATAGAATGTTATATCTAATTTAAGAAATATTTTTATAAGATTTTATATAAACAACAATCTTTGAAAGCATTTAAGAAGTACATAAGTTTTTGCTATTTTTAGCACGGTAGGTGTCTGAACTGTTTTTAATGACAGATTACGTTGTTCACCCATATATGACGACATGGAGGTGACATATTCAGATGGTGGGAACTTAAGCCAGCCTCCCATCACCTTCGGTACCCCTCGTAGCGTAGGACTTCCTAAAAGTTGAAGTAGCTACCAAGTTATTATGAAAGGAGTTCCCGGTTTTTCCTTTTTTCAGAACTATGTATTTTATTATTCATCACACACAGTGAGACTTAAATACGGTCGGAATCGTATGTTGTTACTTTAACTTAAGAAACTAAATAACTATAACTAAAACTAAAAACTAAGTAATATAGCATTAAAAAGCTTGATTTTGATTCGTTTGCAAGTATTTTAAGTATCAAAAAATTTGAAAATTTGTTAATCATTTCAAAACCTGTTCCGTTTCCATTTTCACAACAGCCGATGTAACTATTTATCACGTGAAATTTGAAACCATAACAAAACACACAATTAAATGCTAATTTTGCGTCATCGTCGTCTAAATTTGCGTAACATCTATATTAAAGAGTTGACAATTTTTTTAATGTTTATTTTTTTTTTAATTTTTTTTTATAGTATGGAAGTAGCAAACGAGCATGCAGCCCACCTGATGGTAAGTGGCTACTGCCGCCCATGATCCTCTGTAATCAACCCTAGCTAAGATCAAAAGTTCACCTAAGATTAGCCACAGATGCATTGCTACCCCTGAGGACTAAGATGGAATGCCTCGGAAAAGTATATCTCCCGTACCACACCCTTCAGACCGGAACACAGCAGCGCATTACACTGCTGTTATTAGGCAGAAATAGGTGTGGCGGTGGTGCTTCCGGAGTCGAACCACAACGAGTTCTACCACCTTCTATTTCGGGGTTACGGCTTTAATTGTACTTGTCAACGTTTAAACCTGGTAAAATCTATCTTTACATACAATTTTTAATAAAATTTTATTTCTATATTACAGAGAGTCATTCTGTTACACAATTTGCCTGTTCGAAATAAGGTTTCGATAAGAATGCGCGAACATCAAATAGGATTTCTATGGGTTTTTTTATCAATGTATCTCTTTTCTCTAGATTCCGTCAAAAGATCTTGGACATCTCTTGTTGTATCACATATAAATAAGGATTTCATAAGATATACGAGGGGTGATCCAAAAGTAATGATAATCAATAATAAACACAATGAATATAGTAAAAATAATAATTTATTTTTCTAAATAGTCTCCTAACAAGTTTATACATTTAGTCCATCTCTTTTCTAAACTAAGAATTCCCTTCGAAAAAAATTCTTGATCTTGACCCTCAAAAAAATCCTCAACAGCAATTGTCACGTCGCTATCGTCGTCAAATTTCTTGCCCCGGAGGTGTTCCTTCAGCCGAGAAAAGGCGAATAAGGGGGGTGTTCTACCAGTTCAAAACCCTTAGCTCTCGGAAATCGTGGCCTATTTAAATGATTTTTTATTCCTGAACTAGTGGGTACCTAAGGTAGTAGCAAACATTTTATTTAATTCTTGTGTGCACTAGAAATATCCGATATCATCAAATATCTTGTTGTTGTAGGTTCTCTGATAGTTGTGTGCTCCGCGTTGGTGGTTTGGAAGACAGAGTGGAAATACAAGTACTACATCGACCCAGCGCTAAGTATAGTGTTGGTGATGCTGATCCTCGCCTCCGTGTGGCCTCTGCTCAGGGAGTCCGCACTCATCCTGCTGCAAACCGTACCTACTCACATACAGGTTGGTTTTAGTGGTTTTTAACGATACGTACTGGTCAACGTAGCAGACGTCTTGCTAACCTTGGGATTTATTTGGAACGCCCCAAGATATGCAGTAGGGTACAGGGTATGAAGTGACATGCCCTATAAACTAGGATGCCGTTGAATGCCTTCCAGTTTGACTCCAGAGGCACCACCGCCGCACTAATTTCTGCCTAACTCGACGGCCATGGAACATTCGTTTTAAGCGTCATTCGTTTTGATTCGCGATGATCGTTTCAAACAAATGTACGGCTGAACTTAAAAGGCTACGTAATTTCGCTGCAAATTATAGACGCAGCAGCGCTAAACGAATGTTTCGTGGCTTTCGGGTTAGAATAGGGTTATACGTTGCAGTCTTTTGGTTTGAAGGGGTATAGGGCAATAGCACGAGGCGTTCCAACATACTCCTCAGAAATAGCAATGCATATGTATCATACCTCACCCCTCGACAAGAACTTCATAACAGTTCTCGCCTACCATCGGCTGACTGTACGCTCGTTGGCTAAATCCATAAAAAAAACTTCGCATTCTAAACGAACTAATATATATTTTTAGATATATGTTAAACATACTTTTACTTACAAGTTCAACAAACACATATTAATGTTGAAGCGGTTATTTTGCATTAATTGGGAATTGTCAAAATATACACTTTGTTATGTTACTTACCATACAATACGAGTGTTGAGCGGTATGCAAAATGTGTTGCGTCACTTAAAGTAAACTTTATTTTATTCGTTTCGCACACGAGGCGTCTGACAGATATCACTCGTAATGTTTTATTGTTTAGACAGTGATAGCAACTGTATGATGGAAACTAGGGTGGCACCCTAGTTAATGACACCCAGTTAAAACCTATCAGTTGAACTAAAACGTTTTTATAATATATTTTAATAGCTGTTTCGTGATATGCCGTTAATCGCCGATAAATAATCGAAATCTGTGTTAAAATTTTAAGTATTTACATATTAATGCACCATTTGATTTAGTCAAAAATTTGAATGACACAGATTGGATTGGAACGGAGAAAATTGACGAATTGTAAAATTTATAACTAAAAAAAAAATAGATTTAAATTGAAAATATATTTTTTTGATATGAAGAATTCGATAAAATTTTGTAAGTGGTAGAACTCTTAGTTTTAACTCCGGAGACCCCATCGTCACATCTATATCTGCCTAATAACAGCAGTGTTGAGCGATAATGTGTTGTGGTCTGAAGGGTGCTTTAAAAATGAATACTCATCTGAGTATTCGTGTAAGTCCTCAGGGGTAACGCATCTGTGACCAACCAATTGCAAGCTCGTTTGTTACTTCCTTTTTTTCTTTCTGTTATATAATATGGAAGTAAGGGAGCATGCAGTCCATCTGATTGTAATTGGCCACTGCCGCCCATCGACACCTGTAATCAACCCCGAATAAGATCAGATTAACAGATCACCTAAGGTTAGCCACAGGTGCGTTGCTGCTACCCCTGAGAACTAATTTGGAACGCCTCGGATAGGTATGTCTAGAGAGACCACACCCACAGTGGTAAGAGTACCACACCCTTCAGACCAGAACACAACAGCGCATGACACTGCTGTTATTAGGTAGAAATAGGTGTGGCGGTGGTGCTTCCGGAGTCGAACCACAAAGACCACCTTTTATTTTAAAGATACAGTTTTTAAAAAAATGATTGTGTCTAGGTGGACGCAATACAGCGGCGTTTGTTGGAGAAGGTCGACGGTGTTCTTGCAGTCCACGAGTTTCACGTGTGGCAGCTTGCTGGTGATAGGATAATAGCCAGCGCTCATATTAGGTATGTTTTTCAATGGAATTTGTTTGAATTATATGTAGTTAGTGTAAGTTGTTATCGTTATCTCGATGGCTCCTACGTAAACTGGCGTAAATGAAAATATGCAATTGTACAGAAGAGCTCTTTAAACTTTTTAAAACAGTTTTTTTATACTATAACTTTTTAACTTCTTAAAATGATTTTTAATTGAAGTACATGAATAGGATTCTACATTTATTTATTTTATGTATTTATTTATATTTCACATTTCATTTTACAAAAACGTAAAAAGGCGAAAGTGGTTTTTCATCTTTATATTAGATAAAACTTTAGCATGTAATTGTAGTTCAGAAAATTTAATACATGAATGGATTTGTAGCTTAAATAAGGTTTTATATTCTAGATCTTCTACATAGCCGAAGAAGCGCTTCGTAACACTATTTTATCGTAATTTTTAACCACTTTCGCTTATATATACGCGTTCGGAGCGAACACTGAGTAATGCAACCAAAGTGGTACCACTGCCCTCTCATCCCGGCCCCGACGTGTTTATTTGTAAATAGGTGAATTATATGATTCGCCTTTGTACGGGAACGATATGTCTATACGTCTTTATGTCTAATTTAATGTGTAACTTTGGATAATTGAATAATAAAAGACATGATCATATGAATTAATGCCATTAGCATACACAATAAACAGGGTATAAAAGACGTAATGCGCTAATTATTGTAAAAAGCCCGAAGTGACGCTTACGCCAGTGCACGTAGGAGCCATCAATCTGTGGTGTTTTGCTAGCATTAAAGACTTAAGGTGGACATTCGAACCAGGTTCAGGTGCTTTGTGTACTTGTTATTGAAGGCAGCATCAGTTATTGAAACAGCGCAGATCTGTCGGATAAATCAAAAATTTATCCGACAGATCTGCGCTGTTTCACATTCTATTTTTTTAACACTAGGCTCCAATGTAATAAATGTCTAATTATATTTTTCAAAAGGGCTTGAAGCCTTACAACATGAGTTCAGTTATCAAATCGTAGTGTCTACTGGATACAATTTCACTTAATAATTTGTTTTGTAATTTATAGAATTTGCCGTTTCCTTTAATAAAATATAATACAAGTTTTTGATTTATTACTTAGGGAAGTGTTACTCTATTGTTAAAACACGCATGACCAAGAAAATGGCACGTATTTACAAGTCATAGTCAAACAGACTGATTATTTTTATAGATATGACAGTAGGTATAACGTTACATAATGTGGCTACGCGTTTGAACTTGGCATGATTTAGTTAATAGTATCCGTTATATTTAACCTATTGGACGTTTAAATTAATTTGCGCGCTCACGTACTTCGTACAATTGTATGAAGTTGACGACCTTAGTTCTGCGACTTCAGAGTAGGAAGAGTTAGAAAACTCTAGGTCACCTTACGTGCAAGGATACTCGGTGTTAATACTGACACCAATACAATAGCCAATCACGTACGATACAGAAATAAACTCAATGGTGCCATATAATCGTAACTCAATTCTATGCCAGTTGATTGTATCTTATAATATTATTACGGTAAAATTCAAGTCTCTTTTTAGAGTAAGGTAGCGTTTTCCATAATCCACTGGTTAGGTGCCGATTATTTGGTACACTTGATACATTTTGAGAATACTTTACAGAGAGATACAGTACTTCCAGGTGCACTGTAATAACAGTAGATCTACTGTATTTTCAACTACTTTACTGTGTACTGTAATGGATCATTACAATATACAGTAAAATTTTATTTCGGTTATAATCGAGGAATTACCTTTTTTGGTCGTCAAATTGCACAAAGCCGACCAAAACTTCCCTTCAAAGTTGTGTAAAATGTCATCTACTGTTATTTTGTACAAACATACTGTCGTTTCAGTGAAAAATACTGTAATTTTATAATCACGATCTGGAAACACTGGAGAGATACAACTTTATTTATTTTTTTACAAAAGCTTCAGGAATGTACATTTCATGAAGATTTATTTTCTGTGCTATTAAAATAAGTGATTATTAATTTCCAATACCTGTACACCTCGGATTCGAATCCCGGACCTTG
Organism: Cecropterus lyciades; assembly: GCA_002930495.1. Lineage (NCBI taxonomy): Eukaryota > Metazoa > Arthropoda > Insecta > Lepidoptera > Hesperiidae > Cecropterus > Cecropterus lyciades. The sequence continues at coordinate 244,417 of MOOZ01001272.1, forward strand.
AACATGATAGAACTAATTTCAAAAGAATAGTCTGTCGGCTTAAGTCTTCCAAGACTTAAAGCACTTTTGTATGTAGAATTAGCTGTACCCGCGTTTTCCGCCTTTAAAATCTGACATTAAAACATTCAATAATAACAGAAAAGCTAAATGCACACACCCCCAAGGTTTCCAATAAATTCAAGCTAAGTCCTTTTATATCTGTGTAGGAAATTGCCTCGCTTAGCAGAGTACTCGCATGTTCTACCGGGTAGAATGGTCAGAGTTCCTAGGATTATTCTAACTGGTTCCTATATCACCCTTCCATCGCACGGCGATGCATCGTAGTCGGGGATGACACGTGAAATAGCCCCGTCCGACCGTCGACTAACAGCTTTCAACGTTTCAACGGTGTGTTTTAATAGCGATTCGTTCGAGTTATTCTTATCGTGGTAACTTTTATACTTTCTGTCGAAATTATTTAGTGTAAACAATACAGACTCCTTGTTTCTTGCAAACGTTGCAAAAGCGATACCGATATATTGCGTACTATAGTCGCTTTGAGCAGCACGTTGAGTTGTCAGTGCTATATTCTTCTTATTTTTTTTATCACATTGAAATAGCAAACGAGCATGCAGTCCACCTGATGGTAAGTGGCCACTGCCGCCCATGTTCATGTGTAAGCAACTTCATGTAGAACAGGGGCTCGATCTGATATCGATCACAGATGCGTTGCTACTCCCGAGGACTGAGATGAACGCCTCATATATAAGTGAGCCGACAACCACACCCTTCCACCGAACGCAAGAATAGGCAACAGCTTCACGGTAGAAATAGGCGTGGCGGTGGTACCACCCCGGCCGTACTACACCGGTTCTACCACCTGTCACTATTTACAGATCTGGCGTTTCAGCAGACTTAGAAACAGCCTGACACTCCTCTTGCTCAATTCTACTAAGCTTAGCTTGAAATTTTGTTTTTGAGTTGTAGACATTATTGTAACTCGAGATTAACATAAGAACAATATATATATGTAAACCTACAAAGCGAAGCGAATGTGAACAAATTGGTATCAAAAAGAAATTAAAAAAAGCTTTCTACACTCATAGCCCCACACTAGGATTTTCTCCTGTGTCATGGGTGCCATGGACACACAAAGACGAATACACAAACACCCAGACCCAGAACAGAAATCTAAACTCATTATTCAGATTTCTGTTTGGCCGAGGATCGAACCGGGGACCCACTGCGTGTCAGACCGGTATAGTGACCGCTCCGCCACGCGGGTTGTCAAAATAAGATCATATAAAGATTGCTTTGTAAGAAAAACTATGTGCTCATTGTAAAGCGAAACGCGTAAACGTAAATTTCGTAGAATCCTTGAATTTTTGGGGATACGGAGTAGCCTCTGACTCCTAGAGTACGTATCACTCATTCATCCACCCAACCATCCTTATAAACTTCGCCATTATAATATTAGTAAGAAGTAAGATAAGAATCTATGTACGAATTCCATGTCTACAGTGATTGTTGCCAGATATTTGGATTACAACCCGATCGAGTGAAATGTGTTTATATTAATAAACTGTTAAGATGTTAACAGAATTTATCTACTTCTTTCCGTGTATAGTAGGAGGTGACTGGGGTAATGTCTATGAAAATATATGACATCTTGCAGTGTTATTAATTTACTAGGTCCGAGTGAGGTCACTGAAAATCTCCCTTTACCTTATACCTTCCTTCCTTATACCTTCTAGAGGTATAAGGACTATGTCCAATTGTGGACTTGTACGAGATAATGGATGGATGCTAGTTTAATTGCTTGTCCTTTTTACACTAGAATATATTTGATAATATTTTTATATTTTACTCTTATCGGTCATGTAGTGCATTGAGTACACACTATCGTACGAGGAATGATTATATTCGGACAACGAAAGAGTTTCAGTCCGAAAAACGCTATATAAATATCATACTTTTGTAGTTACACGCGTTACGGAGAAAATGCCTGAAATTGATAGGATGACGTTACATTTTAATAGTTAGTACCTTTCGTTATCATTCTAGGTGTACCTAACTTACATCTTCCACATTAATTCAACATGATTATGTTGATAGTAACGTGTCTTGTACGACTAAACCTTCTTCGTCTTCTCAGCTAAATGTAAAATAAAACCGTAGAATATTTCATATTATTCAGAACAACAACTAATCAATGGTCTTTAGGTTGAACATTTGAATGCGAGAGGAAAAATAAGTAAGACTCAATGTCGTTGGATAGGCTTATAGCTCATTTACAAGGATTCGTTTTATCTGCAAACGTGAGTAAATACATGCTAAATCCTATAGCTTTTTTTTAATTGCCGACCGACTATGTTTTTCTGCCTTGTTTAAGTATAATTTGCCGACCAAGTGGCGGAGCGGTCTCCATACCGGTCTGACACGCGGTGGGTCCCGGGTTCGATCCCCGGCCAGACAGATATCTGAATGATGAGTTTAGGTTTCTGTTCTGTGTCTGGGTGTTTGTGTATCCGTCTTTGTGTGTCCATAGCACCCACGACACAGGAGAAAATCCTACTGTGGGGCTATGAGTGTAGAAAGCGTTTAAGCGTTTAATTTGCAACAGTGGCTTAAGTAGAAACAAGCTTTCTTACACAACTTCACTTGATTTGGCAAAAAAGTTTTGTAAAGTTCGCTATTAAATGTAGGACGAATCGATTCTGTTGTTTTCAATGTAGGTATGTCCCTATCGATAAATATTTTGTTTAGAAAATTATATCAATTTTAATACCAGGCGGATTAATGTTAATTAATTAAACAAGAACTGACGTAACAGGAAAGTATGAACAATTAAGTCTCAACAATACGTGGAATTAGTAACAGTAAACGGATTTGAGTGGATTCGCGCATTCCCGTTATCATTCAAACCCGAAGAACGTTTGTTTTGGGAAATCGTTTCGAAATTAATTTATTTTGGCAGTCCTCCAATAACACCGCCTTTGTCCCAGAAACAAATGTCAATGAACTAACCTGCGCTTGCGCACGCCATTAGTTGCTGGAATTATGCATATTATTCACAATTTTTCCATGTAAATTAAATAATTAATAAATAAGAAACTTCGCATTAGGCTTTTTAATTAGACAGATTATATGACATTAACATTAATATATATTATTTTCATTTGAAAGTAATTATTACAAACACAATTTAGACAAAGTCAACTTCCGAGTAATTTTATATTTGTTTTTTTATTTGTGATTTTTTGTCAATAAAATCAACAAAATGACATTTTGCATGCCACTCCAGATTATAAACTTGTATTTTAAATGAACCCTGCTTAATTGATGTTATTGCGATTTGGTCTAAAATGACTTATTATGTATTCGTATACTTAAATTGATAATTTCTGTATACTCGATAAATAATCTAATAATACTCTGCGGAAAATCTGACATTTCTAGCATGCAGATTAAATAATAATTTTATCAATAATAATATTTAATCTAATAATAATAAAATTACAAACTATTTTTGCGTTGTTTATTTGCTACTTTTTATATTTGCGTGTACATCCGTTTCAGTCTGATTTTTAAGGTGTTTTTTTTTAATAACATGACATTTTTTATTTATTTGTACAGATATGATTTTTGGAAAAGTTCATATCTACGTTATAACTTGTTTAATAACATAAAGCGGGGGTAGCCAACTAGTCGATCACGATCGACTGGTCGGCCGTTAATAGTATTCAATAAAACTATTAAATATATTTGAAGGGTACTGATTATGCAATTAGTAAATCGCACGCAGTCTAATCAGTAAATCGTAGTTGGGATGGCAGGTACAACGAAGTTGGCTCCCCTTGACAAAAAGGGGACGCTTAGGTTGTCATTTTAAGTTTCGCATCGTATCTCCGATTTTGTGCAAATATTGAATCGGCATATCTAATGTCACGTGTGTTGTACGTCTGCCTGTGTCACACGGCTGTCGCTCCACTGTTTGGTTAGCGACGATGTTCCCACGTGCGTGGATGATAAAATTACAACAACACTCTTTTCAGGATATGTGACATTCAAAAAATAGGTCACGAAATATTCACAATCATACCGAAGTTGTATCTTTTGTCAAAGTAAACATTAAATTAATTCGTAACGTGCAAAATTCAGGGCAATTGAAACGCGGATTACACTCTTTTTGCTACATTTTGGTGGCATGAGTAAAATTGATACAAGTGTATGTATGAATGTGTGTACGTATGAATTTCACATAATCAAAGCTTGTTTGGCTTGTTTGCGACGTTGTTGTTATAGTAAAAAGTCACTCTTGTAATTTGTCAACAAGTCTGTCGTAGGCTAATCTCCGAGTAAATGTGGTATTTATTTGTATGTAACATTTTTAATATTTGTAAGGCACGTTCATTCGCGGGTATTCTTAAAAATATGTACTTAATAGTTGTACAGGCTTGTGCAAGGACGTAGCCAGGATTTTCTTTAGGGAGGGGGGCAAAATGAAATTATGTTGTGTTAATAGTGGTTTTAATGAGTACCTCAAAGTAGTAGTGGAATTAAAAATAAAAAAGACAAGATATAGTTATTATTTGAGGAGGAATCTGCGCGGTTCTTCACGTAATCTTTAAAATTCCTCATACAACAATAACTTAATGCATTATTTTATCTGTGACCGACCGCTCTTCTAAGAGTTCAGCTGAGTTCCTGGCTAGGCCCATGTGCTTGTGTTATTCATTTCCTAAGTGCTTTAGCATGACTAACAGAAATTTGCTTTTACTTTCCTATGTCCCGACATACGTAAGAATGCAAGCGAAATTATAAGCATATGGTTTATAGTCTGGATGATATGTCGTAGTACCGTATCAATTTGCAGTCCCATGATGCAACATCCAACGGATGTAGGGAAAACCATCCCTACGGAGAAATAAAAGTAACTGGTCACTTCTGATCGATCAGTATAAATGTTTTCTTTTTATAGTATGGAAGTAGCAAACGAGCATGCAACCCACCTGATGGTAAGTGACATCTGTAATCAACCCTAGGTAAAATTACAATCTTACCTGAGGTTAGCCACAGATGCGTTGCTACTCCTGAGGACTAAGATGGAATGCCTCGGAATAGTATGTCTCCCTTACCACACCCTTCAGACCAGAACACGACAGCACATAACACTGCTGTTATTAGGCAGAAAAAGATGTGGCAGTGGTGCTTCCGGAGTTGAACCACAAAGAGTTTTACCACCTTCAAATGTTTATCTTATTTTTGTTTTCAATCGTTTAGGTCAATCAA
>MOOZ01001272.1:250499-268776 GCA_002930495.1 Cecropterus lyciades
GGAATGCCTCGGAATAGTATGTCTCCCTTACCACACCCTTCACACCAGAACACGACAGCACATAACACTGCCGTTATTAGGCAGAAATAGATGTGGCAGTGGTGCTTCCGGAGTTGAACCACAAAGAGTTTTACCACCTTCAAATGTTTATCTTATTTTTGTTTTCAATCGTTTAGGTCAATCAATGAATGTGACGAGGTTAATTATTTTTGTAATGGGCATGTTTTGTTATCTTCGGTCCATTACGATGGTCAGCTTGGTTCCCTTATATCCCCCACATGTAATAAGACCACCAAGGGCTTTTAGTAAGTGAGAAGTTCACATTGGTTAATGTAACCTAAAATCTATGGTTATATGAGAACATTAAGCCGCCTAAAATTTTTTTGGCATCGTCCATTCGTTTTTGTTTTATTTAGATTTAAGGTGATTTGGTAATATGTAGCATGTGAGATGTGTAGTGTATGAATGTAGTAATGGTGCTTAGCCAGTTTTCAAGTTTCTTGGAAATTGTACGTTGATATTTTATCTTTTTTTATCGATAAAAATGATATACACAACTTGACTATCAAGTTAGATGTAGCTTCACGAATAGAACCAACTTTTGAGAACTTCATAGTGACCTGTGAATTTATTTGGAAAAGCGACTTGTACGCTGTGACTACGATTTAGGAGATTTATTTATATTTTATATGATATTTAAAAAAAATAACTTTAAAAAAATAGAAAATCCCTATAATTACTTGTTCTCAGTCCTGTAATAATTTTTAATGCAAACATATATGATGTACATCACACATCATATAATTTATATATATTGTATGCCGCGTATTGTAACATATATAGGTAACAGTAGTTATGTACGTATATCCTGTCGTTCGTATCAAGTCGTCATGTTTATTTTCAGTAGCACCACCTATAGGTTTATCTTATCTATGCCTTATTGTTATCATAATTCGTCCGACACAGGATGTACGTGCATCTCCGTGTGGTTGCAACAATCAGTGTCGCTTGACGCTTGACGTTATTTCAATAACAATGGATCTTAAATTTCGTTGTTTAAAGATAACATTCTGGTTAAACATTTCAATGTCAAAAACAATATAATACTGCTGAAACGATTCGGCATTGACAACATGTAATACGAGTGATGTGGATTTAATTGATTGTTACCATTTTGAAATATTGAACTTGATTTCAATACGAATAAGAGGAAGAGACACGACGCCACACCCGTTTCTGGCTAATAACAGTTGCTGTAGTATTCTGGTAGGATGTAGTAAGGATCACAATACTTATTCAAGGGAGTTCTAACTTAGCTCAGGGGTAGCAACGCATCTGTGACCGATCTCGGTAAGACTAATCTAATCTGTGGTTGATAACAGATGTCCGTGGACGGCAGTGGCCACTTATCACCAGGTGGACTGCATACTCGTTGATTATTTCCATATTACACCTTAAACACTTAAACCTTTTTTTACCATAATTCTTTATATGTATATTACAAAATTGAGAGAAATCACAAAATTGAGCTAAGCTAAATAGGCTAGGAAATTTTGTCTTCTGACTTAGCGTAACGAAAATAGAATTAGTGGCTAATGTTTTATTATGTAACGGGTACTCACAAAACGCGAGCAGCACTAGAATAGTCGATTGGTATTGCAACGAGTATTGACTGGGGTGTGACGATGCTCACCTATTTCTAGCGTGAAGCAGTTCTTTCGTTTCGGTGGAAGAGTGTGATTGCCGCCTTACATTTCATATGAGTGACCACGGGAGTAGCACGGGAGTACCAACGCTCAGAATCTTAAAGGTCCAGCCTAGAATACCTCAGATCTTAACTGATGCTATATGGCAGGACTAGTTGCAGTTGAGATGCAATCATAAGTAAACGTTAAAGGATTGTAACATTTTTCTTTTGTAAATATTAAACATGTTATTTTTTTCTTTTATAGGTGTAGAAATCTGTCGGAGTACATGAAAATCGCCGAGAAAGTAAAAGAATTCTTCCACAATGAGGGCATACACTCAACGACGATACAGCCTGAGTTCGTTGAGTTGCCTTTGGACGGCAATGAGGTGAGATTGCTTCGTATTTTCAATTGTGGCAAGCTTTCGATCGTTCATAAAAGATGGCGTCAAATTATCGTTAATCGCGTTATCGATATATTTCATTTACGTTTGTAACGATAATTAGTATACCATATCATCTATAAAATATCAATAGTCAAGTATTATTATAAATATCAGTTAGCAAACCGAATGATAACTTTTTATTGTCAGTTAAGTTCATATTTCATTTACTGTATTGAACACAATATTTGATGGGTATCTCTTAGACTTTATTCATTTTAGTTTTATTTATTTTTAGTTTTACAGCTAGCCCCAATAACAATGTAAAGTTTACAAAACTCAATTACTTTATAGTTTTATCGACGATTTGACTAATTTAAATAATGAGTCGGTAGATTCGTCTTGGCAGCTCGCGTGACGCGGAATACTTAAAATTAATAAAATTTATAGTAGGGCCTTCATCATATGTATAGGTGTATGTCAAAATAGTATTATTTCAATGCGTTTCCCGATTTTTTTTAATGTGCCTTGTTTTGATTTTGTCTTTCAACAATAACGTTTTTATCAGATAATGAGTGGTGCTTCAGCGGAGGCTCCGTGCGCGTTGCACTGCCCACCCAACGATCTCTGCCACAACGCCACGTGCTGCGGGCCCAACCAGCAGGTAACAAACACACTTCACATACACACACATGATTATAGTCAGTGTCGCCCTGGGGCAAGTTTTAATACCGAGCGAGATTCAATTAAGGCGCCCCCTCGCTTGCCCCTATAATCTCAGTTATGTATACGTGCAACCAATGGAAATTGGAAGATCTCGATAGCACGTTAATTTTATTTCAATTTTTCCACTGAAAACAACCATACGCGTGACACACTTCTGACGGTATCTATAGGATGCTCGCAACCAAAGTACTGAACGTGCCATGGACGAACCATGTGTGGCGCGGCTAATTTGTTCCGTGCGAAACCGCTAGCTTACCCAGTTGTTCATATCTTGGCCTTTTGCTCTAGAGGGCTTATTTGAAATCCACGTCTGATATTGATCTTGAATAGTATCACATCCTGTCTCTCAGTGGATACTGTATAAATTTATCTAGAAAATTGTTCATTTTCTTCGCGAAATAATCCATCTGCAGTTACCAATGTGCACATCTCACGTTGAAAAATGCATAACCTCTCAATGGTGGCCGTTTGTTCAAGTGTGAACTTATAAAAGGCAGGCTATTAATTCATGCACGCAGAACTTCAGTCGATCTTTCGTTATATACTGGAAGTCGTGTGGTGGACAACAACTTGAGTTTTTCTTTGAAGAAAATTGGCTAACTGTTTGACAGTCAGTGGATAGATGTCTCTTTGCTCATTGCCCCGCGAATTGCTAGCGTCATAATCGTTGATCTAGTAACGAATGAATTTCGGATCGGATTTGGAAAGTCTCTGAACCAAACTTTTTTAAGTAAATCTCAAAACATGAGGTTTATTAGCAAAGCTACCTGCATCATGATTAGTTATATAATACATTATTTAGATACGTAACGAACAATATATACAGTATTGTAAAAGCTCTTCGTTATGTAGTATCTTCTAATCGGACGATTTGACTGCAGATTCGACGTTCATTACTTAATAGATCAATGTCAATATCATTCGAAAATATTTATTTTATTAGTTTGTTTCATTAATTTATCGTATTCTGTTAATATTAAGAGTACTTTATCGCAATAAATTTGCATGTTTTGTTCATACTATCAGTCAATAAAATTTTACAAATGGTATATTTAACCCGCAAGTAATTGTTAGTTTAGATGTAGTATTATATTTCAGTAATTCGCTATTTTCTGTTCCTATTACCAAATTTATAAACATCACGCTATTTTATATATATTTATATATATCTATTGTCATTCTAATTAGCGTTATCTAGTAGTAGTTCGTTAGAAAATGCTTCTGTGTATATTTAAATATGACATTATTTTGACTATTGACAATAAGAATGGTTGATACTAATCGATGAATAATCTAGTGGCAAATTGCATACGTATAATTCCGTCCTTCCTAGAAAAAAGTTTATATAAATTTGATTTAAAATCGATACGATAACCTTGACTGGTGCCTACGACTGGAGCTTAATCGAGTTTTTTGACGTATGATAAGCATATTTTATGTCAGCCCCTGTAAGATCTCCTACCATTACGTACAAGTTCAGTCGTTACCGTAATTACGTGATACGTAACGCAGATAGATAGGTATCACGACATTAGCTTAGAAAAGTAATTAGCTTGATATCACAGACAGACACTTCAATTTTTGATATCGATGTAGATTTGACGAGTGAAGTGACGGATACTTGAGGCATCCATTATAATTATCATAAAATAAACCGATTATTTCCAGTCTTAAAATAAATGTCAATCAAAATTACAAATAGTTGTCTAAGCTCTATGTCAATTTAGCAAAAATATTTCCTAACGATAGCATACTATGTTTGTCCATGATGTATGATCCAGGGATAATAAAAAGTATTCTGTCATACTCCAACAGGTATAATGTCCACCTCCGCGTAAAAACCTAGTAAAAATGTTTTATCGTATTTTTGAATTAAGGTAAAATACAAAAGGACATAAACAAAGAAAAAGCAATACCCGTAGTGAAGTTTTTTTTATATTTTTATTTTTGGCACATTTCATTTGTTTCATTTACAGTTTTACAGTTTAGACACAATAGGGGTTCGATAATCATTTTCAAGGAGACGCAACTGTTCGAGGAAGATGTAAGATCAATGGCGTCCAGTGAGATTTTGAAGACTTTACCATGACTGCGTCAACGCACAATTTTGTATGGTGTTCCTGTAATATAATTATGTTAAAAATCGAGAATCATGATAGGATTTATATTGTTATATTTATTATTAGATAAATTAAAAATCGTAGAATTAAAAAAATGCTTTTAATTTTTATGCTACAAGTATTTACAGTTCAAATATACACTACAATATACACACGTGTAGGCAAATAGAGCGAGTGTTTTATTATAAAAGAAAAACAAATATGATAATAAATTATTACAGTCACATATACTAGGACGCTTCTGAGCTCATTGAAGCATTTCAGTGGAACAACAAGGCATATTTTATTACACATGAGATACGTGCTAGTCATGCATGCAGCAATCCTAAAAATACACTTTTAAATTGCATCTCTCTGAGAAGAGGCTTTACTCTAGTCACTGCGCTTAGCTGTGCTTGATGATTGTAGTAGATGAGTAATTTCATAGGAGGCGCTGTTCCTGTGTGGACTTAATTGGATAATAGCCTTTTACGACATATATTACTTCGTAGGTTATGGATATGCTAGATGTTTAAGGGATTTCATAATACAGATTTTATAATACAGGGGGTGGCTGTCACTGTTGGTTTTAAAGGTCGTAGTACCTCGAAGTCGAATCTCACGTCAACTTTTTCTTTTGATTAGTGTAGTAACGTCATTCTAAATCCTATATGACGGAAGCTCAAAGTTGGCGGAACAATTATTTTGCATGTACCTACTCCAGAAAACAAAAAAAAAGAAAATGAATTTACATAAACCTTGTTTTTAAAATGTTTTGATATCAATTTATAAATATATAAAGCAGTGCATTTTTAGTGATTGGTATATAGCAATATCTAATACGTTTCACGATTTTTAACACGTTTTCTGTTATACATACACGCGTAACAAGATGTTGTATACATAGCTTGACAACGCCATTGTAAATCTCTGTAATCAATACGCAATAGAGGCTAGCAGAGTATACCTTAAGCATATAATAACTTCAACGGATGACAACTAGGTATACAATAATAATATGTACTCTAAAATGCGCTTAAAACTGTGCTTGATAATTAATTTTATACAGTATACAGAAAAGTAATTCTAATATTAATGTTTAAATTATGTAATTAATTTCTTTGTTTTTTTGTCACACTAATAAGATTGATTAATGGGAGGAAAGCGCCTTATTCCATTTTAGCTTTGTTATGTCTATTTGAACACAATAAATATGCATAGTGTTTATTAATATATTGGTGTAACGAAAACTATACATTTTGAAAATATTCGAATATTTAGTATACAAAATATTGTTTTCCTAATACACACTTTAGTTGTTATACTTGAGGACGCTAGTCATGGTGCGTGGCCTGGCTTTTAATTTGAAATGCCGTGAAAACTGCATTAAGAGATCAGAACGATTGCAAAGGTAATGAAATATACTGCCCGTATGTTGTTTGATGGGTTTGTGAAAGTCTTATGAGGTGTAATGCTTTGTATGAAAAAGGGAATTCAATTTTGGGATCATTAAAATTCATATTCGTACGTGTGTAGCGTGTCAGGTTAAATATAGTAAATTGTAAAATAGATAACATAGTGTTTAATCATTGAATCATAGTCAGTCACAGTCATGGTATTTTTCAAATTCTCAAGTACTTAGAAATCTGGTACATTTTCCATCTGGAATCCATTGTGGAATAGTGTTATTTTAAAGTAGCTTTTAGGATAAAGCAACACATTTTGCTGTTCACTGGATTGTATGTTTTGTGTAATGTTGATTTCATGCTTCACTTGTCTCAGCATGTTATGAGTTTTATATTGCTTTAAAATGAAACAATCTACTGTGATTTGTAAAGTTAACTAGAACTTAATTATATCTGCACTATTACCAAGTTATTCATATTTTATCGTATATAAATATTGTTTGAACAAATATTTTGAATTGTCATTATGGTTATATTGATGTTGACTCACGTGAATCGAATCAAGATCAGCATAGTGCTTGTAGTAATCCTAAGCAACTATTTTAAAGGCCCTAATAAATTTAACATAATTGATAATTTCCTTTTAAAGTGACCTGATTCTCTTGGTGCTGAGGCTTAATGTGAATCAAACGTATTGTACATGTTTAATATATCATATGATTTATCTGTAACTCCGTACAATACGTTTGAAGTGTAACAAAAGAATTAAATAATACTACCGTTCAACAAATTCCGGTATGTTTCACTTAAAACATATCATTATAATTGATATGGCATTATTTATTATTTGTATTTGTTTTTAATTAATTTGTTTGAATTATATTTATGATTTGTTTATGTAAGAGAAGTAATTGCTTTTTTTCTGTGAATATTGTGTAGTATTATTTATCATTCTAAAGCTTTGACGTAGTATTAAATGAACGTTGAACCTTTGTAATTAATTAACGGAAATCACGTCTTATTATAAAATCTAATGTAATTGAATTTGTATGCCATTTTTAATAACAATAGATAACTTTAAAACAATGGGTGCGGCATTGTAGCACATGCCGATTTGTAGTAGTTGTTCTTACGATTCGACGTTCATTAGGCCAATGCGATAGATAATCTTTGGGTAGCAGTGTAAAAATATATAACATGGCATTGGTTGCAGAAGCAAAGCACGCCCTCTCCATCAATGACACCGTATCTGTGCCGGCAGCGGAATATGGGCTCGCGGGCAGAGTCCGTTAACTCCAACATCGGCAACCAAGGCAACAACTCTGCTAGGAACCTGGACGCTCTGGAATGCGGGTATGGTAGCCCTGGGAGTAAACGCTTTCTACACTCATAGACCCACACTAGGATTTTCTCTTGTGTCGTGGGTACCATGGACACACAAAGACGAATACACAAAGACTCAGACTCAGAAAATTATCTAAACTCATCATTCAGATGTTTGTCTGACCGCGGGTCGAACCCGGAACCCACTGCGTGTCAGACCGGTATGGTGACCGCTCCGCCACGCGGATCATCAAATGTATATATTATATTTACCGATACAGGCTTAGTGTAGACAGTGTATTATTCTTCATGCTGCTAATGAAGGACGTGTGCAGGTTATATTTGTGACTATTTCTTTTTACTACACATTATAAAAATGTTGCAAATAGAATTCTCCTTCAAAGCCGGCGATGCATTGGTGACTCCTCTGGTGTTGCAAGTGTTCATAGGCGGCGTTGACTACTCTCCATCAGATAGCCCATCTGACTTATGGTTAGATTTAAGTATAAAAAAACACATCCCTACTGTATCGAATATCAGAAGTAATAAATTCTTGTTAATATATGTAGGAACACAATCCTTGAAATGTAGATTACAGCTGTGTATTAAAATCAGTCAACATTATGTCAAATAATTGATTAGATAAGGCAGCAGCATGAGAATGACCATGTATTAAAAAAATATTTTCTTAAAAATGAAATTGTCACTCATCATTTCTAATATGAAATGCTTGTAAGCGACACGATTCTATGGTGCAATATATTAACTTGTTTTATTCCCAACTATGGTAATAGGCATTTTTAATTTAATTATGCAATCATGCAGCATTCAGCATGCAAATCGGCCTTGTTATTTCTTGCCATTCCATATTTCAATATTCCAATTTTATTGTTGACGACCCGCGTGGCGGAGCGGTCACCATACCGGTCTGTCACGCAGTGGGTTCGATTTGGGTCAAACGGACATCTGAATGATAAACTTAGACTTCTGTTCTGGGTCTGGGTGTTTGTGTATTCGTCTTTGCGTATGTTCATGACACCCACGACTCAGGAGAAAATCCTAGTGTGGGGCTATGAGTGTAGAAAGCGTTAGCGTTAATATTTTAATTCCATTTTCAGATCCCTGCTTCCTTCGCCGATGAACGAAGCTCGGCTGGGCGTGTGACAGACAGCTATGGGCTAACTTTGAGACATAATACATGTGAAATTCAGGACTGTGCTGTGTTAAGTAAACAATAGTTCAAAATATTATCCAAATATATTGTTACAGTGAGGCGTATAAGCGGTGATAGTCAATGTAATACATATTTTGTACGGAAGTTAGTTGATTTACTATAAAATTTACAACTACTATAAAATTATTGGATGTATTACTAAAAAACATTGGTACATTATTGTGCAAAATAAAAAAAATAAAAAAATCAAATCAATACAACAAAATTAAAATGAAGAACACGCTTGTTATTTTAATTTATTTCGAGGTGCTATTATTACACACACATCATTTAACGATATAAAGTTTAACTAATTACAAATACACCAATGTTCCAATATTTATATTATTTCTGAATTTTGTAATATTCCTAAAAAAATATCGGGCTTATCTATCAAAAGACGGGACATAAGAGGATATACTTAACCGGTTTTTACGAGAAAGGTATAAGTGTAAGCGCGTTTGTATTAAAAGTAAATGCAATTTAAACAGGTAGTATTTTCAAAGTTTATCTAAAATATATACGACGTAATGTACTTCATATTGAACATGAGCATGTTCCTATTAAGTAGATTACGTCGTATCTTATCAAAATGTGTTAAGTGGTTATAGTTATTATTTATAACTATTTAATAGAGTTTATGTAATACTGCTTGATACTGTCGTACAAAGGAAATATGTTGATAAAATATTTTATGCGGTCTAGAAATATGCGTTTTTATGCAAGCTCTGTTTCACTGAAAAATTGACGTTTTGTATGAAATTGAACTACTGTTTACTTTACATTAAATAAACTAACATATTTAAGTTAACCACTAGCCATAATAATACGACTAAGTATGAAAGTTATATGCGACTGTAGTATAACTCCAAAATAAGGATAGTGGGAATGGAATTGCAAGTTTATTGGTCCATCATTTGAAAATTGGCAACATCATCATGTGATTATCATGCCGTGGTGTAATATGTAGTCTATTTTAAATATGGCTCATATAACCTACAATTTTAATCTTATGGATTTTTTCCAGTTTTGATACAATCCCAACTAACTTAAATATGAATTTTGTAATAAAAGAAACTCAGTCTTATAATAAAGAAGACAAAATTTTACAAGACTCAAGTTTAAAATGAGTTTTTTTATTCTATCGTAGGACTCGCCTCTGAATTTAATTTGTCCAAAATTCATTTTGATTTGTTTGGTTTCAACCAATACGTGTAAATCTTTTGTTGTGTACGAACATATTTTTGTAGTCTCGACTTATTAACATTTCCTGTAAACTCCAGCGGGTCCTTTAGAATCATATAAATCTTTTAAGAAACAACACATTCTTTAGAATAATAGACTCTAGACTTAGTCTTTGGTCTTGTGATTAAGATTTAAGAGACTATTTAAGTCATGAATCGGTAAAAAGGAGTCGAGTCTTTTCAATACGACTTAAAGACTGAGTCTCTTATCACTACTGGAGAAAGTCGAGACTTTCTCGAGAGATCTCGAGAGATTTAACATTTTTAAATACCCACAAATATATATACATATATATATATATTATTCGATTATTCTATCGCACTACTGATCACCTACAAGTATTGTTGTTTCTGTCGAAAATATACCTTGAATTTATGTCATGTCTGTTCCGATACATTTATAAACCATCGCACAACATAATGTTCAAATAAAAAAAGTTTTGTGGCCAATATATAAATTGTGCGCAATTTATTGTATGAACGAAGAAGAAAAATGGTTTTTTAATTCAATAATAGAGCGAAAGTTACGCGTGATAGTATAGATAATATTATTGAGTGCTATTATTGAGTAAAAAAATATCCGAAGAAAACTTAGTGAAAATATAAAGATGTCGTTGACATTATCTTGATTAGGTAATTAAAGCATAAAATACTTCAAAATTAATATTGAATATAATTATATGAATATATTTGTTGAAAAATGTATTTTAAACTAAATGCATATCCCATTATTCTCATTAATTATGTTTGTTTTCCTTTTTTACTGTAAACATTGCATAATTTATAACACGACATGTCATTAACATTTAGTATGTTGCTAAGGCAAAGAACTGCTCTGAAATTGACTTCTTGCATGCGTAATTTGAGTATTTTATTTTGTTTGAAACGATGTTTTTCAGCACAGACCCGTATCCATAGTATAGGAAAATGGCATAGGCATAATGTCATATAAATGTTATTACATTACTAAAATTAATTAAAATCGTGTTATTTTATTCATTTTAGTATATCCTTACAAAAAATGTATATTATGCCGTCAAATAATTACCCCAAGTTGATCAAGAGCTGCGATAGAACAGTATAAATTATGTAAATTAAAATAAATATATTAAAAATTAAATTCGAAATAATAGACTCTATTGCGATTACAATGTGTTCTTAGTATTAAGTATTTGACACGAATGTCTAATGTAATACGGACGTATGTTGTTGACGGTGTTAGTAAGAATACGGTAGCACGGCGAAGTTGTCGCATAGTTGTTAAAGTATGTTAGGGTACGTAATTAATGACGCAGTACGAAAGGTTGAGTATTTTTTGAAATGGTTACTTATATTAAAGACCGGCCCTACGACGAAAGGTGTGGCCGCTCTAGGCGCCCAGTCCCTTCAGAGTGCGCTTCAGTGGTCAATAAATAACTAGACATTTAAGGTGTTATTGAGATCTTCCCAGTTCTACGTTTGCACGTGTACGTACTACTTACCAGTAGTGCGTACACGTGGAACTATAGGAACGAGCAAGGGGCGCCATCATTTCTTCGCTTCATCATTTTTTTGCGTACAAAAATTTATTGCTTGTATTGTTATAGATTATGACCCAAAATGATATTTCTCTGATTTTGATTTATTCTTTATTGGAATTATTAATATCTTTCGAAGTCTGATGTCTCTATACCCTTGGAGAAATTCTCATTCGAGTAAAGTCGGACGGACGAGCGAGGGAGAAATAGTTGACTAAGCACGTAAATAATATAATTATAAAAACAACATATTACATTATTACGTGCACGGATTATAATGAAGCATAAAATATAATTCTAGAGTGGCCATCATTGGCACTCCTCCCACACAGTTTTATCATTTCATACGTGTTTCATGCTTTTTACTAAAAAATACAGCTGCATAAAATAAGAATTACATTTTCTCTCAGTGTATTAACCACCTGACTTATACTACACTACAATATAATACAAGAATAGCTTTTTTTAAAACTCTAAGCGCACAAACAAAGTTTGCATTTTATATATTGTGTGATAATCTCCAGACTGAAAAGAGTAAACCATATAAAATAACGTTGTTGTAATATGAGTTCTAATCCATATTAGAAGTCATACAACAACGAAGCTTTTTAAAGTGCCGTATATAAGATAAAATGTATGAACGAATCCTTATATTATTATAATCACATCTTGAATTATTCGCAATATTGAATGGGTTACAATACAATTAAATTAAAAGTTGCGAAATATAGATATTATAGCGTAATATTATTGCAGAATCGACCCATTTTAATATGTAAAACTGTTAATCTAACGATATGCGGTTTTTAATTTATAGAAAAAAGATGAAAATGAATCCGCCGCTGTTTTGCCGTGACTATGAGCTGTGCAACAGGGTCGAAATATCGGCAATAAAGATATTAAAAACCGCGTATCATGACTCCCTTTTAATTATTATATTAAAATTGCGAAATATACTTAAAAAAAAGAACACTAAATCCTTCGTACTCCGTCTTACCTAAATCGTTATAAAAATCCTCTATTTCTTAAATTGCACATTGTATATAGTTGTTCATAAGTTATTGCAAATTTCTTATATATATATATGTTGAATTTTCTTGGCAAAATATTTTTAAAATGTCGTATCTCTAACGATTATAGCAATAAGACCGACTGGATTTTCGAATTTACATACATTTACGTTTAGTTCTACGACTAGCATATAATATTTGAAAGTACAATTAAAATACGCTAGCAGTTTAAAATAGTATGCACCGTTTAAAGTTAATATCCCACGCATTACTCTTTTATACACAGACAGATTTGCACTTTTGTAATAAATGGATTAAGACATTTGTGGAATTTTGTGTTGAGCTTCTTCCAGCATAATAACATAACAGCGCCCATTACCCTATATTAACAAGAGCCCAATCACTGACTGAACTAATTAAGGTTTATCATTATTAAAAAATAATTGTGAATCTTACCAGGTCACTCTTAACGCATCAATCAAATCTGGTATTAAGTCTTAAGAATAAGGGAGTGTTTTAATGTTAAAATACGGGGAAATGTTTGTTGTAAAATATCATTAGGGATTGCGCCATTTTGCAAAATTGATTTGTGTATTTTATGGCACGTGTAAAATCTTCATGAAATATATATCACTATCTTATCTTACAATTGAGTCGCATAGTCCTAAGGACTCTTAACTATCTTAAGAACTACTTAGGAAAATAAATAAATTGAATTGACAAGAAACACAGAGTAATCTTATATATATAAAATTTGATATAAATCCATTCTATAACACTTATGATTATCCTCGATTGTAAGATGCATACATGTAGAATTTTTTTGACAGTAACCACGTCTACTGGTTTAAAGATTTAATTAATTACTATATTCGGCAGAAGTAGGTCTCCATATAAATGTTTTTAACATTTATTATTAAATAGAAAGTTCTCTATTCTCTCGATGCAAAATGTACGTCCTTCGTGACGTAAGTAACGTATAGGAATTGTTTTTATATAAAATGTAATTAAAATCGTAAATTTTTGGCAGGTCAAGCATGCATACGGCAAATGTAGAATTTTATAAGTTATTAACATTAAACGTGTAACATACAATTTTAAGATAATGTCAAATACCTATCTTATAATGCTATGCTAAAGAAGCAAGTGGGCAGTCAACGCAAAGACCGGCGCGTTAAGCGTTCCGTAATAACTTATAGATATATGCGTACCACCAGCTTTACCACTGTTTTTGTGGTATTTCGCCATACGGCAACAAATCGATTATTAAATAAAAACACAGTATTCTTCAAATATTTATTTTACAATCGTGTAAGCGAAGGATCAGGCTTTTTACACTTCGTCGACGATAATTTTTCAGTCGTTATTGAAGGATTATTATTTATTACTATAGAACAGATTGTCTTTATGTGATGTGTCTTGATCCCTAGAGCGCCACTGTTGGTATTAACAGGTAACAGTTCAGAAGTCCTATTTATCTGTTAATGTTAACAGATAACAGTTCAGAAGTCCTATTTATCTGTTAATGTTAACAGATAATAGTTCAGAAGTCTTAACTATTTATCTGTTAATAATAACAGATAACAGTTCAGAAGTCCTAACTATTTACCTATTAATATTAATAGATAACAGTTAGGAAGACCTAACTATTTATCTGTTAATATTAACAGATACCTGTTCAGCAGTCCATCTGCAAGCGAATTAGTCGATGACATTAACGTACAGAATAATGTACGAACAATGATTTTATTGGAAAAAAAATATTGACGTAATATTAGACTACGATGATATCTTTATCAAATATTTTATCCAATTACCAAATGATTTAATATTTTTAATATCTCAAATATTTCATAAGTATCGCGATTTATGAAAATAAATAATTTTACTACTTCATTTTTACAAATATATTTCGAAATCACATGAGATTAATAATTACAACAGTAGTCCCAAGGGCCACGTAACATTCGCTCGGTGCTGGAAGCGTTAGCGTTACGCGGATTCTGCTAATTACGCTACAATTTGCAGCGACACTTCGTGGCCTTATAAGTTCGGACTTATACATTCTTTTTTTTCTAAAGTTGCTTATTGTAGCGCAGTTCGGATGACGCTTGGAGCATATGTTTCATAACCCTCGGGTAACAGTTTCACTGTTTTATTTCAATGTGTACATTTCTGTTTTGACAGATATAATTTATTGTGTGCGACCAACATTATACACCAAAAATATAGTGTGCATTTTTAGGAAGTATTGAGGATCCAAAGTTCTATTTCAAATGCTGTTAACTCACCGTGATGTAGGCTAAGCTGTTTCTTATACTTAAAAATGGTGATCCTAATTCTTAGTCTTAAGTAGAAACGCCAGGGATTTTAAGCGTTTAGTTAACGAATATACTATAGAAATGTGCGGGTAACACGTTGCAATAATATAATAGGTAAGTAGAAATATCACACTAGAAAAAGTTTTTGGCTCGGCAAACAAGATAATATTCCTCGAATTAGCGCTGAAACAGCTTGTAATAACATTAAATATTAAAATTACATCTATTAGTGTAGAGTAACGAAAAATATAAGGAAACACGTTATATCTGATTTAGACTAAATATTATGTCACATGAATAAGAATTGCGTCCTACTGAAAATAATTTTAGGAAGAATTGGTTTAGGAAGATTGTCTGTTTCTATTGTACTGCAATGAGAATGTGTCCATTACAGTTTCTCGTGTGTATTTTCTTTTGTATGTTAATGCGAGGAACTAAATGAAATAATTTCTAGTAGCTCGCATGTAATGCACGTTTACACCGAGTCAAATGATCAGATATTCGCACCAAATACATTTAGCTGTGTTCCAAATAGATAAAGTATTGTATAAACGTATGATTTGTGTTACGTTACAGTGAATACATCCGATACGAATTAGTAACAAATTTAAATTGCATACGAACATAGTCGCCTAGCATAGGTTTTCAACATACTGTTCGTTGCTAATTTTGTTATTATATGTTTAACAGGTGTCGGACCCGATCGGATAATGAGTGGACGTTTTAAGAAATAATATAATTTATATCTTCGTAAACGATTAATACTAAACTGTAGTTAGTTTTACTATTTGATCATATACGATGTTCTTTGCAATACTTTTCTGTGATTATTTTCACTTCACACATAATAGCTGTTTTTGTCGTTTGTTTGTACAAATTGGGGCGTTCAATGTGATTCATCTTTGTTGCAAAGATGAGTTTAGGCGCCGGTATTAATACAATTTTATAAGCTTCTTAATCATAAAATATTTAGCTTATAATATTTCTTTAGATTCGCTCTAATAGCGAACGTTTCTTACTATATTCATTAGTCGTTATAATACAAATATGTTTATTATGTGTCATGTATTTTAGTTATAATTATGTAGAAGTATCAAGTTATGTAATTTTTAAATTTATTAATGACGTACTCAACGGAATGACAAGAGCGATCGATTCTATAATTAGCTTCGTTTTATTTACATACATAACGTAGGGCCAATAGAGTTACAGTCATTTTGATTGTCTAATAAAACTCTGTGCAGTTATGAGGAATGTGGAAAAGAATTGTTGAATTGCTAATATAACATGTTTATGTACATTGTGGAATTACTGAAGTCAGTACTCGATCAGAAGGCATCCATAACATTGAGATATTAATGAGTTACGGACATATAAAGCACAGCCTCAATTCTCAAAATGTGCCCGCAACGTTATCAAACGTCTAAAATATTATTTTTTTAACTGTGCGCCATTATAAAGGTACGGTGGCAGCATTGGTAATAAAGTTATTTTATTGATTTAATGTATTTACAAATTGCATATTTACAATTTCCGAAATTCCATGTAGCCAAATTTTATATATTTTTTCATTGTTAATGTTAAATTAATGTAGATTCTATAAGACAAGTGAACGTTATTCAATGCTGCCAATCTTACGAGAGTTTGACATTAAAAGTGCACAGTTTAAAAATCTAATTATATTAATTGCATTCGCTGAAGTATCGAATATTTCTGCTCTATGAGTACGTGTGTCAAATCGTACCTTTATTGTATTCATGTACAAAATTAAGATTCTGTATTAGCAGGGACAACTTTTTGTGATTTATTTTGGACCCATTTACTGACGTTTTGCCAAAGTATTCGTATTAATTATTATATTATTTATAAAATAAACGATTATAAAAATGTAGTAGATGCGGTTCATATAATTCCTTTTTATTTATATTTTTTGATTAAGAATTAAAATTAGTTAATGCAAATGATGTTAGTGACATTATTTGAATGTTCGAAGAATAATGTGGAAGTGTATTTTCACAATTATTAAAAGTGCATATTACGTCAGTTTTTTATTTATAACCTTACCCAAAATAAATATAAGACATATCTTTTGTAAAGGAATTGTACGTTTAAATATTTATAGAGAGCAATCGTGTATTATTATAGTACTATTTTTATTTTTTATAAAATTAGACTGTTTTTGAAAGGCAAGAAGTCCTAGTTTTAAAGTAGACCCGTGCCCCGTTATGAGACAGTAATAGGTTGGACATGAAGATTTAACTAAAATGTCATTTTAGAATAAAAACATATATATTAGAACAAAATTCCGATTTCTTAAACTGAAAAAGAAAAAATAAGTACCTACTACAATCATGAAATAAATTATAAATATTGATACACACAGTGCAAAATCTACTTGGTTATGGTAGATTTATCTGATATGTATATTTACCTACGCCTTTATTTGTGGCAAAGAACTGGAATTGGGAACCACAGAAAATCAGCCATATATTCATATATGTGGCCAACTCGTATTAGCTTATTATTAGTATTCGTAGCTATTAGCTTTTTATTCAAGGTCAATGCCATCAAATTAGGCTCAGTTGCTTCTTATGGCGACATTTAATTAAAACATTTTCTTATTTTTTGGGGACAGGCTGCCCCTTGGCTAGGCCATATTGCCATCGATAATTCACTCGTCATGTTTCACCCCGTATTAACCGGCCTAAGAGGCTCAAACGAAACTAGGTACATTAAGTTGCTTCATACAAGTCTAGATTATAAAGATAAGCTGAAGGTGTATTTATGGGAATAAGTCTGGTTTCCCCGTCATTGTTTCTGCCAACCAAGTATTGTCTACCGTTCACTATTCTTCGACTGAACCGCATGTCTTTTCCACTTCCTGGGTAATCTCGTATTTCAGTATCTTTAGTGTCCTGAATTAGTGTTAATAAATTATTTGGAACAGGCTCTCCGTTTCTTATTTTCCTTTTTTCTTTAAGCATTTCTTTTGATTTTCTCTTGAAAATAATCTGAAAATTGTAGCATTGTTTCAAAGAAGGTAATTACTAATGTCGCCATTTTGTAGTAATCTTTAATGATCATTTTGTAGTAATATTTAGTTCTTACATATGGAACTGGCGTTTTGTCGAACTTCAAAATTTCTTTAGTTTGTGTATGTATATGTGGTTCAAATTTAGTGATTTATTTGTTTTCGCGCCATTTGATTTTTCATTGGGCATTAAAAAAAATAATGTGTGATTCTTAGATGTTAGGGTTTATTACCCAACTGGCAAAAAGAGAGTTATGTTTTTACCGCGTAAATATGTACATATGTATCTATTTGCATGACAATTTGGCGAAACATGT
>MOOZ01001272.1:270052-282176 GCA_002930495.1 Cecropterus lyciades
AGATGTTAGGGTTTATTACCCAACTGGCAAAAAGAGAGTTATGTTTTTACCGCGTAAATATGTACATATGTATCTATTTGCATGACAATTTGGCGAAACATGTACGCACGACGTAAAATTTTGGTATAATTACCTTAATTTTTACCTTTAAAGTGAATATTAAAAATGTTTCTGATTTATTATTTTTATTTTAATTGTTCAATACTTTTTTGTATACAATATTTAATGTAGTGTTATTATCTGGCCGCAAAATTTATAGTTTTTCTGCATATCCAACCCGAGATAAACCAACATATAATATTTATTAACCACTATTTTTAAAATCAATGCTTCTTCTAGTTCAGTACCATTATCTATAAAAAAACGGCAAACAATTACGCTTGTTGTTTGGGAGCCCCCTTAAATATTTATTTTATTCTGCGTACCGTTGGGTACGAAACCCTATAAGTATCAAACAGAAATACCCAATCGATTACAACATGGTCGCGGTTACATACCTATACTATATACCTAGTAGTTTATGATTATATAAAGATATTCTATCTTTCAAGTTGGATCAAGCTGCACACAGTGTGCAAATTTGAATGAAATCGGTTAAGTATTTTAGGAGTCCATAGCGGACAAATAATGTGGAACGTAAAGTCTATAGATATAAGCTACCCTATCATTCAAGTTGAATCAAACTGCATACGGTATGCAAAATATTGAAATCGGTTCCGTAGTTAAGAAGTTCATAGCGGACAAACAACGTGACGCGTAATTTGTATATATTAAGATTACATACTTAATCTAAATTTGCATATTCAAATGTAGTAAGAGTACAAATAAAATAAAAATTGAGTGATAATTTATTTATCGTTTTATGTGTGGGTGTTTTTGAAATATTTTACAATAACTCTATTGTTACCGAAATACATACTTCAATAAAACTACCCACGTAATAAGATTACCCGCAAATACATATTTCAATAATCACCCCACTCATTTTTACGATAAAAAGATTTTTCTTATTACTATTTTTTTAATATATAGAAAACTAGGTGAGCCTCGCTGTTATACCCCCGTTTAAAAAAATGTAAGATGACATAGTTACATATAGCCGAAATTTTATATCATATCCATTTTTAGCGGCAGTAACGCTGGCTGCGTACGCATAGAGCGCGCGCGGTTTCTAAGCTTTACATTTGTTGTGCGGAAACCTTATTACATTTTCTAAAATATTACTAGCCCTAGTTTACGCCCTATATCATCAGCTACCTACCAGTCCAGTGATTTCGGAGATTAGCCAGAACAAACAGACAGACAGACAAAAATTTTAGTAATTGATGCTTTGTTATCAGTATCGTATATATTTGTATATGCATTTAGTAATAAGCTGTTATTTTGATATTACAAACAGACACTTCAATTTTATTTATATGTATAGATTATTTTTTAGTTCAACTGATTACAAAAGTGTGTTTTTTAGTTATTTAACTTTCATTTTATTAATTTATTTTTGAAGTTAATAATTAAACTGAAGTAGTTCTGATTACCTCGGCAACGGCAATTCTCGCAACAAGATGCAAACGGGTCGCACCTCGTACTCACGAGACTGCTGCCAAGCCATCGACAATTGGCTTCAAATAAAGAATAAAATACTGAATATTCTCATCCGCGAATGTCGGTAGCAAATATTCACATTCGCCAATGTTCAAAAAATTACATTCGTTGCATCACCAGTATGTACTAAACCAACATAGCTATATTTAAATTAAGTTTTTTTTTCTTTTTTTGTGGCAAAGAAGTCGGTTTTACTTTCAGTTAAAAAAATATTTATATAAAACATCAATTCCATATGTAAGGAGTTGATATACATACATATATCTAAACAGACCTTACCTCTAAAATAAACACGACGGAGGCAATTAAACTACAAGTCCCGAATAGGCTGTATACATTCATCAGATTTTTATTACTTAAAGCCTGTTGTCTGAATCTTAGATCTTCAAAGCACACTGTTGTACTTATGGACTCTAATTGCTTCTGGACCAGTTTCTGTAGTATACCACTATGATAAAGTTTGATTATGCTGTGATAGAAATAACATTTTGTTTATGCCTTCAATCAATAATATTACCAACCGATCCGTATGTGTCTACGACCTGAATGTGTGTGCCTCTATGAAATACTTACACGCTGTCAAACAAAACGTTCAGGGTGGAATTCATTGGATATGCGAACGCCCGTGGATATACCATAAAAGGAGTTGGCGCGACCGCTAGGTTACAACTTTTAACATCAGAATGTCCTCTACGTTTATTTTGTTTGTAATTTTTGTAAATATAATACATTATATTTGGAAAACGTTCAATAATGACATAGTTCTTTTGAATATAATGTTTAATAATATTATCCAAATTGTAACTTCCAGAAAAGAACTGGACTTTTCCTCTTTGGACCATGTCTCTAAAAAATTCACTCATGGTTGTATTCTGTAAAATGTATAAATAATTGTTATATGTATATATATATTTTTTTTAAAGATTCTGCTTTAAAAACAATAGTAGATATAGCTTACTTACGTATTCCTTGCAAAAACTTGGAATTTTTTCACTTGTAAAGTAGTTTTTACACAAATCTTTTGGCTACATGGCTAAATCATGATTATGAAAAGTTTGAAACTAAAGTACATGTTGCAACGCGGTCCTTACGTAACCGACATAGAAAGTTAGGCCATTGCAAACGTACTTGGAACTTATTGTTTTATTATTGACCACTATTGGTTGTTTTTCAATGCGTAAATAGACATGATAGAAAAAGTCTTTTAGAGCCACTCTCTCCTGTCGATGTCGTAGGAGGCGAATAAGGGCCAAAATCAAGGAGTTGGATTGAAGCGTCTTTCTGTATATTGATTATACTTAATGTTGCACTGCGGTTAACCAATGGTGGTGATGTAAACAACACTCATGCAAGCCGAAGCCAGGTCCAGATACTCGACCTCAATAGATTGATGGATGGATGATAGAAAAAGTCTAAAATTATATTTGAGTTGATAAAATAAAGAAAAGTCTGTATGTATACTTCACACACGGCAGAAGTGAAACTAAATAATAATAAACATAAAATATTTCTAGTCATAAAATATGTCTAGGCGGTGATAGCCTAATGGTTGAAACTCGGCCTCTCAATCGAGGGTCCCACGTTGGAATTTTAGGCACCACAGATTTTTTTTAATTATATGCGTATTAGAAATTAATTATCACTGCTTTACGGTGTGAGGAAAACATCGCGAGGAAACCTACATACTTGAGAGTTTTCTAAAAATAATCAAAACTTCATGAACCGTTAAGGAAAAAAATTCATTCAAGCAGTAAGTTTTCTTTCAAACAGTAACTGTACCGTTATTCGACCTAATAATTATGAGAGAGGCTTCAGTTTCCGTTTGCTGCTAGTCACTTACATCCGGTCCGCTGCGCCATCTATATCTAGTTTTCTGCAACAATCACGTATTCATTTCCGGTTGATAGCAGTTTTGTTACACTAGCGCCACTTAGGGCAGGTTTTGCATTGGAAAACATTTTTACTTCATTTGACTGTTCTGTTTTCGGCCAAGGCGGTCGCTAGCTCTCTCTACTACGAGCACTGGGCCGACTCCCTATTGCTAGTGTTACTTAAATACTTACAGTTAAAAATAAAATTGCTATTTTGCGATGTTTAGTAATATTTTAATTTAATATTAACAAATTAAATTATAAGAGCAAAATATTGAAATTGAAGTAAAACCGAAATTAAAATAAGGATTTAACGATTTTTTCCTTCGGTAAAGTATAAAAAATTATAAAAAGGAGGAGAGTACCCTTTTTCTTTTTTTTGTGCTTATTTCTAAATGATTATTGGCATGCGCCTTTATAGTTTTTTTGTCTGACCGTTTAGGTTTTGTCGGATATTTTAAATAATCGTTTTTTACAGTTATTTGCTGATCTGTATTTACGTGAGAATACGTGCATTAAAAAAAATTAACTTTGTGGGAATTTAAATTGAATTATGCCCGCAATATACCATTGCGGCAATAGTCTTTACGGGTGTTTGTGTCCGTTTGGGCGGTTCTTTAAATTTCAGGGATGGATGAAACCAGTCCACCTGCGCTTGCGTCGAGTGTAACCGTCACCGGGGAAAGGCTTAATCAGAGGAAAGCACCGGCGCTTCATACAAGGAAGCGACAGCGCTTTCATCGTAATCGTAAGTAAGATAAACTTATAGAAGCAGTCGGATGAAATTACTTCTAACCCCGATCCTAATAACCGTCATTAATTGTTCTAATTAGCGATGACTTTATAGATACTAATATTAGGTATCGACCTTTTTGATAAGGATTTAAGAACGCTCATCGGTGAACCAACGAATAGGTACTGTTAAGACACCTATTCTTATTATAGTCATGCATGCTAAGGTAAAGGAACCACTATCCCACGCACTTTGGAAGACATGCTTCAGCAGTTAAAGGTTTTTGCAACATCTCGACCAAATTGATTGGAGCAGTGTACGCTATGCATAGGTAGAAAAAAAAATATCTACCTGTGCTTACCGGGCTTTATTTACCTCCATACCCACGAGGTAATAATTAGGCGCAATGGTCGCCCAAAATTTACAGCTTATATAAAATTCTTTAATTTGCAGGCTTAACTAATGCCTTGTTAAAACAACGCAAAATTTTCCAAAAAGAAATTAATACCTGTCTTATTTGGGCTCGACTTATAGTTGCTGATTTAAATTAATATGCATGCAAAAATTAGCCAGAATTGTTCGCAGGGTGAATACTCAAGACAAAACTATAGATATAGATATTATGCAGTGGATTTGTGGTCATAGTGCTGAGCTTGGCATGAATAGATCGGAGTGTATTACCCTTCTTTAGACAAAGGAGACGGCATGAATAAAATTTTCTGATTAGTTGGCAACAATTGCAATTCTGCGCCGCAGAACGATCCCGTTAATTTCTCAAAGACCCAAAAACCTTTCGGGGGAAGACTAAACACGGAGGCAACAAATAGCACATATTCACAGGCAAGGAAGCATGAGTAAATGGGTTTCCTTTTGAGGAAGAGATGGAAAGAAGACAAGGGGGGATATGGGCAACCCACCTCAAAGGCTCTCTGGGCCAGAGCGAACTCTCCTGTGTCCCGTCGGGATAAGAGAGATCGCGCTTAAAAAGAGGTATTGGCTCACCGAGTCAACCTTTGCATGCGGCTCTGCTGCAGCGGTTTTGCCATAGCTGGGAGTTTATCAGGGCACCGCCTTACAACCTCATATTAAAAAAAAAACGTTAACCTGATCCTATTCAGAAAAAACACGTTGGAACCACAAAAAATTTAACACCAAACAAAAAAATCGCCGAAAATGAACAAAACGTTAACGCAAGGTGTACTCAGACTGGCGAAATTCTCTTCCAGTTTCATTTAGTCGATATTCTTACGGGAGAAGAGCGACGATACGTTAAGGCCTATTTTCAACCGAAAAAGGCTTAACGACGTTTGTAGAAAATTTAAACTGATAATTTCCTGCAATCCCACGACCGCTTGTTGTCCAAAATAGACCTTCCAGACCAGACCAGGCTCACTTTTATTTGCCAATAGCAGAAACGCACAGACGTTTCCTGAAATTGGTTTATGTCAACACGATACTAGAAATGACCTGCCTGCTTTTCGGATTCAGCTCAGTCCCGAAAACCTTTGCCTCCATATTGAACGGTATCGGTCAATATTTGAAAAGGCAAGGTGTTCGAATTTTATTATATTTAGACGACTTCCTTTTGATTAACCAGGTCCCAACCTTAATAGGAGATATTTGCTCTCGTATTAAGGCTGGGACCTGGCAAATGCAAATTGCACTACACACGCTAACATTAGGAATGTTGGCTGGAAAATAAACTCGGAGAAGTCTGTCTCACACCACAGAGCGCCCCAGAATTCCTATGCGTAATTTCGGACCCCAGAAGCAACCAAATTGAGAAACCTACACAGGATCGTGAGGATGGTGAATTTCGCGAGTTTTCGTGGTTATGAGAACTCGCCTTGAGTATCGGTCACTACAAACGCTGTCAAGCCTTAATCGCTAAAATCCGGTCTGACCTAATATAGTGGCTAAAGTGGTGGCTAAACTTTTCTTATACATCCACCACCAACGGAATATGATCTCACAACGGACACCAGCGATACCATAGGCTCTGGTGCCAATTTGAGCTTGGGGGCAGCTGGACTATTTCTAGCGTGAAGCAATTCTTGCGTTTCGTTGGAAGGGTGTGGTTGCCGGCTCACTTATATATGAGGCGATCATCTCAGTCCTCGAGAGTAGCAAAGCATCTGCGATCAACTTCAGATAAAGCCCCTGTTTTATATGAAGTGGCTAGTAAGCAATGATTGATGTCCATGGACGGCAGTAACAGCATGCTCGGTTGTTATTTCAATCTGATAAAAAAAAACATATCCCGGGATTCTACAATTGCTCCGCCGATCACTTGTCACAAAAAAAAAACTTCACCGGAGTGTGGGAATAACAGAGGTCGTATTCAATTAAATGGGGCACGCCAAGCCATGGATTTATTTGTACCAATCTTAAGTTGTGCCAAAAGAATTACAAACACAATCGAACGGACAAGACAGCAGCCCTCTAAGATGTGTTGAGTGGCATTTCCCACTAGCATGGGGATTTCCACCGCCACGTCTTCCGCCCAGAGCTCTAGCACACATAAACTATGCCACGGGGACTTTCCCTGTAGTGAATCTCGGGTGGAAGAATGTGTTCTGGAGACCGGACTTAAAGAAAGAACCCTAGCGGTCCCGTTTACAATACGGAACCTATCCCAGGCCCTAGTTAACAGAATAACTGAAATGCCACCTAGCGGGACGATGGGAATGACGGGAACATTTGGAAATGTGGGGGTGAAACCAATACTTCACAAATTGGTCACCATAGCAAAAAATCGTTTGTCTTCAAAGTGGCGTAGATCCATGCTTGGGCAAAGGAGAACAAAGATACATATTTGTGATCCAGGTGATTTGAGGATGATCACATTATTTTTAGTTTTATTTTTCAATCAAACTGACACCAGGACTTATCACCAATCAGCTTAGAAATTAAGGACTAACACCAATAAAATCAATCATTATGTTCAAGTTCAAGTTTACTGGGTTGCATACTTAATCAGCCTGCAGACGAAAAGAGATCTAGCTATATCTCTGTCCCTAGCCCGTGCTAAACCGGCGGTTAATCTAGAGCTCCTAGCCGTACAATCCTAGCGGGTTGGATGAAGGAGCTCTTCTGGGAAGCCGGCATGGAAGCTACAGCAGGAAGTGGTAAGTCAGCGGTAGCATCCAAGAACCGGGTTGAACAGCTTTCTTCAGACGAAATTGTGGCATGAGATAACTGGAGATCAGCCTTTAAGAAAAATTACTGTCGTAATATGATATCACTGTCGTGATATTTCAGTTGCCCAAACGGGTCCGTCTATTTCTTTAACATCAAATTTTATACCTCACGACTTACCTTGCGAGTTGTAATTCCTTGTCGTGCAAAGTTAACACTTACAAGCGTTTTGTTACTATAGTAAAAAAACCCGCTGATCACATGGTCCACTATTACTACAAGAATTACTCTGGTCCTATCTACTTTCTTTTCGATAGATCTGGTATTGTTTATCAACAAAATGCAAGTTTAAAGTTTAAACAGAAAGAAATCTTGCTTAACGTAAACGAAGTACGTAAAAGACAAAAATATTATAATGCTTTTTTATATTCGTATCTTTCCAACAGTGAAGGCACACTCATGTATGAGACGATCATTTTAGTCCTCAGGCTATCAATGTAAACGTATTATTTCCAGATTTGTGTTTTTATCTGTAATGAATAGTCACATTAGCTTGTTCTAGCACCACCAGGCGATAATAAACACGTCTCTCATAATTGTTACGTCGAATAACGGTACAGTACTGTTTAATACTTACGTTTTACCTCAAATTAAAACGTTTATTGAATATACTTACCTTATTCGACTTAAGTTTTAAAAACTGCCTGGTGTTATAAGAGACGCAATGAAGTAAAAATGTTTTCCAATGCAAAACCTGCCCTAGGTGGCGCTAGTGTAGCAAAACTGCTATCAACCGGAAATGAACACGTGATTGTTGCAGAAAACTAATATACATAGATGGCGCAGCGGACCGGATTTAAATGACTAGCATCTAACGGAAACGGAAGCCTCTCACA
Source organism: Cecropterus lyciades (assembly GCA_002930495.1). Taxonomy (NCBI): domain Eukaryota; kingdom Metazoa; phylum Arthropoda; class Insecta; order Lepidoptera; family Hesperiidae; genus Cecropterus; species Cecropterus lyciades. The sequence continues at coordinate 278,293 of MOOZ01001272.1, forward strand.
TAATTATTAGGTCGAATAAGGTATGTTTAATAAACGTTTTAATTTCAGATAAAATGTAAGTATTTATTTATTTTCAATAGACAAATACATAACGAAATCTAGTGCACAGTTAAAGACAACAGTTAGCAACAACACCATCTAGCATTCTGACCTAAAACTACTACAATTAGCTTGTGTTAAACCTAGCAGCCTTAAGCAACAGAAAATACCACCATGGCGTAAAGATACACTTGCGGACTGAACTCTCTATCATTCGTCGGGTCGGGATATCAAACCCCAGCGGAATGACAAAAATAAATACTTAAGCTTTTCTGCAGTTAATAAGTGCATAAATATGACGCGTAACAGAAAAATGTGACGGAAATTTCTCACAAACGTCAATGAAGAAGATTCACTTCAAAAACATTACCTTTTTTAGTAAACGTTCCACTGATCCGCCTTTTTGAGCCGCCCATGATACGTCATGACTGATCAGATCTTCCGGGGATTTTATGGGCAGGTTTACTTCGGGAATAGTTAGGTAGGCAGTCAGGTTCGCCGTGTAGTAGATTAATACGAGCATTATGAATATGGACCATGTTGCTAATATTATTCGAGACATACCTACATACGGTTACGATCTTTACACATATTTATACACTATATACTTATCAATCAAGAATGTGATTTATGGATGGGACGAATAAGAGTACCCAAAATAAATTTAAATATAAAAGCGGTACCAAACCTTTCCTTCTACTTTCGGAATTGCGAAAGTATCGTACGCTTTTTTGCATTACATTCTATTTCCAGTTTTTCCGCAACTTTTATGACAAAAAGACTTATTATATGGTAATCATCTATAATTCACCCTTTATATAATTGAAAAAAAATCTAATTAGGGTCTGCCAAAAATGAGTTGCTTCCCCTTAGGATTCAGTTTAAAAGCTATGTTTGGCCCTTAAAACTTTTTATTTCGTATAATAAGTTAAAGAAGTAGCATACGAGTATGCAATCGTAGGTAAGGTTGGTCACCGATGAGTTGCTACCCCTTAGTATTACCTTCAAACCAGAACACAGCATCGCTTAACACTATTGTTATTTTGCAGTGATTAGTGGGTAGTTGAGCCTCCGAAGTTGAACAACAAAGGATGCTACGTTTTACCACTTTTACCTTTTTCCATTTTCTAGTTTGCACTTACTGGATTTAGGTGACTGGTGAGTATCTTGTTTAGTGCATACTCTGTACATGTAAGAAACACTCGAAAGCGCCGTAAAGCATTCTTCACCGTCATTAATTAACTTTGACCGAAAATGTGTTAAAATGACTAAACACATGGAGTACCAAAGGAACGTAAGTAGAAAAACAATCCTGTGAAAAGGAATACTTATTTAACAATCTGGTCTTATTTTCAATAGAAAATGATGTAAATAATTTTATTATGCCAACTAATACCTTAGGGGGCTACCAATAATAACGTGAGGTTATTTTGCCGATTTTTCGACTCGACCTCCCCCCTAGGTGCGAATTAGTGACATTTGTCTGTACTCTGTTCCACCAACTATTCGCACGTGAGTACGTTAAAAAATAGGAACGGAACAGTTTTTATTTAATTTAATACAGTTTTTTCGCAATTTCATACGGTTTTTTACATAAAAAAATACGTGATATTAAGCCGAGACCCACCCTCCCTCCATGTGACATCGTTACACGTAATTTATGAATGTCCCCTTACTTTAAATAAAATCGCCAAACCAAGAAATAAATTATAAAAATACTTTTAATGAAAATGATTATATGTATATGTGATTCTATAGCATCAATGCATAAAGTTATTATAACTAAAGCTTAAATGAATATAAAAATTCAATTTAATCACTTACCACACAATATTTTGGAAGCATTTCAATAAATATAAATCTCTTGCTATCAAGGTTGGTCTAGTGTACATCATAACCCACTCTGTTTTATCTAGCGTATACGAAAATTTAAGCAATTTTTGCAATAAATCGTCATAAAATATGGTGACAAATGCAGCTGCCATGTCTATTTTCTGTCGAAGTTAATAACATAATATCATAAATGACATAATGAGCATAATTGCAAATTATTTTTTTATAAATTACAAATAAACCATGATAGAGTTATACATTTAAACTAGTATTTTAATACTAGCTTATTTGTAAAGTCATTTTGTTTTTCATATTATTTTCAGAAAACCCTTTCACTTGATACCCATGTCACGATATAGACAATGATATCTACATATACTGTGCCCATGTCATTGGAACGCATGATAAATGGTCCGCCACATTGTTTTTCGAATAACGTCACTAACCTTATCGTACATTATCTAAAAAAGGGCATATGCAAAATTTCTGCTCAATGGATTAGGGTTAAAGATTCTCACATAGGTAAGTACGCACGATTTCGAACTGACAAGGTAAGTAAAATAAAAGCGTATAAAAAGTTGGTGTTATTGGGAGATTTTTATTTTTAAATAATAAAATTCTCCCTAGGTTAATAAAATATTTACGAAGTATGTGTCTGAATCTGACGTATGTGTTTAGAATAATAAAATGCCCGAATGAATCTAACTTTTACGGAACTCTGGGTTTTTTAAAAGTAATAAAAAGTATTAGAAAATTGATTAGTGGAGTAGGTAGGTAGTTGGAAAACGACAAAAGAAAAAGTTAAGAAGAAACTATTATAACATAAAAGACTACTTGTCTGCGACTCCATATTACGATATAACGTAGGTAGGGGTAGGTTGATCGGGCGAGGAGAATAAAAAGCAATCCGTACGTAATTAACAATGTTCTATTTTTAACCCCCGACGCAAAAAGAGTGGTGTTATATTGACTGCTATGTCTGTCTGTTGGACGGCAGGTTTCCGGGTGCTGGTTCTTAAGCATGTTTTATCAAAATCGATTCTGTGAGTTATTAGATATAGATGGTGGATGGCGTGATGAAAAATCAAATATTTTTAATAAAAATATCTGTTACCAAAATCGGCTTAGCCATTTATTAGATATTGGGTTAAAGTGAGGATGAAATATTTAATTTTGTCAAATATACCCAAGTGAGGTATCAAATCAAAGAGACGAAGATGACGTCTATAAAACAATTACAATTAAATATGTTTTATCAAAATCGGTTCAGCCAGTTACTAAATATGGTAGTTCAAAGTGGGAACGAATAATCGAATATTGTCAAATATACCCATATGGGGTACCAAATGAAAGGGCATGGCGAGTATGCTATAATTAAATGTGTTTCACCAAAATTGGTGAAGCCATTTAGTAGGTATGGGGGGTGAGAATGGGGATAAATAATCGAACATTTTCAAATATACCCAAGTGGGGTATGAAATGAAAGGGAATGAGGTATACATCATCTCATCCCATATATCACATCGACTCGTATTTCATATGATGTATATGCTATATGCAGATATATGCAGGAAAATATCTTAACATACAATACCAAATATAGTATAAAGTTTTTCAAATAAAATTAAATTCAGGAGGTCCGGAAGGCGTACCTGTCGGACAGACACATCCGCTTCCCTGGTTGCTATGGGAGCGTTCGCGGGAGAAACGTCGTGCGCGGAGTGCCGCAAGGTTTGGTACTTAGCCCACTACTGCGGGATATAGCCTACGACGCGATGTTGTGAACGGTGCTCCCACAGGGACTGAGCATCGTCTGCTACGCCAACGACACCCTCGTCCTCATGGATGGGGAGTGTTTTGAGAGGACGGCACGGCTAACAGAACTCGGAGTGGCACGCGTGTGGCAAGCACTTCATCGTCTCGTCCCCCGCATTCTCAAGGTAGCGGGTGCAATGCACAGATTGCTACCGAATCTCGGGGGACCAAGGGAAGAAGTCCGCTGCCTCTATGCG
>MOOZ01001272.1:312784-326298 GCA_002930495.1 Cecropterus lyciades
AAAAAAAAAAACATTCGGGTCATGTTTCACAGTTGTAAGAGCTATCGATTGAAAGATACAATTTTTTTACTGATACACTGTACCAATCCAAGAATCCGAATACTAAGTTTCATACTGCTTGCATCAAAACGGACTAACAAGCAAACTGGAAATCGTGATTAGTCAATACATAGGTGGAAATCTCAGATACACACATATATATATATATATATATATATATAGATTGTAGTTATAAATAAAATTTAAATTATTTGTTGTGACCGAAAAACAGCCAAACATCAACTGGGAATTTAATATTCTGTTTATGGTATTAAATCACTTAGCCTAATATAAGCTTGTCATCCTTTCATGTTAGAAACCAGCGAAAAGTATGAACTTACAAAAGGGGGGCTTTATGGTAGCAACGCATCTGATACCAGACTAACTAAACTATAACTTTATTTATTTGGAGTCGATTACAGATCTCCAGGGGTGGCTGTGGCCAAATAACAGGTAAACTATGCAATTTATCAATGGTAAAGTAGTTTACTTACGCAATGACATCCCCAGCCATACAGCATAGTGGCGAATCTTAAATTAAAAATTATAAGTCGATTTTAGGGCACATTTACCTTTCATAAAATTTAGATGGAAAAAATTAGCCTTCATGTTAGCATTTTAAAATTTTACAAGACTATTTGACTGACATAGACTGAACTAAAAATATTTTATAATTAATTATGCAAAAAATGAATTAGTATTTAGGCAAATCTTAATAAAACTAACGGATTCAATGCTAGAAATGTACTCGAACTTACTTCAGGCTCTTAAATATAAATCTTGAGAAAGAATCAGCCAAAAATTACGTAAAATAAATGTGAAAACCATAATTAGATTGGATGCATTTTTTATCTTTCTATACTATTCTGTCTCTCAAGGCATAATACTATGCAAATATAAATTATTCATAGGTACCTCTAATTTAAAATTTTAAGTGAAATAGAATAGTTATTTTTAGCTTGTATTAAAATTGATGTTTTATTATTATATTTATACCCCAATTTGTTAATATTTAAAAGAAATGTGATGCGTAAACACTTTCGCCTTTAATTTTACCACTTGAATTAAATAACGATTAAATGATAATGTCATATTAAGGTTAAATCATGTTTATAAACTTTTGAATGTTGTTGAAAAGGTGTACCAAGTCATTTTAATCTCAGCTAGAAGTGATTGTAAACTGCATATTATTGATGAACATCTTGCATTATCGTTGTTGATAATTAAACTGTAGTCAAATTAATTGTACGTCATTTCTGTACTGCAGACCAGAGTGCGCAGGGTAAGGTTTGAATTTAACACGCCAAAGAAATCACTTACTTTAAAGATACTTTAACATGTTGCATGTTGGAATAAAGTGGTGTATGGTTATTGTATGGAGCCTGCATCCCGGCAGCTTATCAAACAGCTACGACATTACTAATGGCGCGTTTACATTAAGTCTGCAAACGGCTTCAGTCACCAACCAATGTAAACACCAATTCATTGGCCGTATTCAGTCATACGGTCCCTGCATGCTGTTTGGAAAAACGGTGACTGGAGCAGAATGCGCGAGACGCATCACCGAATGGAAAACAACCTAATGTGAACGCGCGATGACTATACTTACCACACGTTAAATTTATATATATCTTTTTATATTTTATTTTAGGCGAAAACGAATAAAAATAAATTTTGGAGATACAATAACCAGTGATCATATACTGTCAATGAGTAGAAAGGACCTGAATATATGTCTTAAGAGATACAATGTAGATGACATACAAAGAGATAAAGAAGATGTAGAGATGGGTGAAAAAGAAAATGAAGAACCAGAGCTTAGTAAATACAACGGTGTGTATATTATCTAACACTTTCGGATCTAAGATTTTCGAAAACGAAAAAAAAAAGGTTTACGTAGTCTCCCAAAAAAAATATATAGCATTTCATTTTAGATTTAGGGATTTATGTCTTCATGTTTCTAAAAAGAAAGTTAGCCCTTAAGTCAAGTGGCATGAAGCCAATTGACTTATCTTAAGGGCAGGTTAACTTAAGATAAAGATGTTAGGTTTCGACTGGATTTGAGCCCTTCAACTTTGATTAGCTATTGTTACCCATTATGCTAAACATCATTGTTTAATCACAGGAGGAGACTTTGAAAAGATGCAAGGAATGTAAACTAATAATGATAACACTTAATATTCACATTTATGTTCTATCTAGAAACTATTTTGTAGTGTTTATTGATTGAATATTACATCTTGAGATTGATGCAAATTTCAGTCTCAGTCTGCTGCTTTCTAAATAAATTTTATGATAATGGAAGAAAAGTCATATCAAAGAAATGCATAAAAGTATTGAAAGCTTTGCAAAAGCACATTTAAAGAAATATTTCCGGTTATGTGATTAAGTCGTTGGTTATACCCAATTTAGATATATCTGAGCACTGATGAGGTTTTAACCAAGGAACAAATGTTAGTTTAACGTGTTAAAAAAATAAATTTTGGTTCCTTTGCTTCATTTTGTTTATTTTCGTTTCAGTTGTTCCATCTAAACCACAAACAGCAGAAATTATTGCAAAGAAAGCTGCATCTACATGGATTGAAATATCATCAGATTCAGAATGTACAGAAGATTGATCAAAAATTTTTTGCTTAATTTGCAATGTAATAAAAAATGTTTCATATCACAATTTCCTGTTATTGAAACTGTTAACAGTTGTTGCAATAACACTATCAACATTATTCCTCATCTGTTAACTTTCTTCAAACTTTATTCCATTCCTAAATTCCTTGTGAATTCTAACAAACATATTCGATGAAACCTGTATCGGAGAACCTGCTGATAATTATCAGATATTTTTTTATATGTGATTTTTTGTAATATTTTTTATATATCATATATAAACTTTTCTGGCTTTAAAAATTACTTATGCAGTGAAAACTTGAAGTCCTTTTTTCTCATTTTGGTTTTTAAGTTTATATGTGTCAGTTAATATTTGTATTAAATGCTGCCACTTAGAAATAGCATAAAATCATTGATATGATACATTAGAAACCAAATATATTTTAATGTAATATTGCTTTAATAAGCAAGATGTGCATATGATACATTAAATACTTATCTAGGAGTACATTTAATGGATAATATTCAAATGTGATAAAATCTAGAATGCAGATTGAATATTTGAGAAGAAAAATTACTGAGTGGCCTAATGTCCTAAAACTAGTATTAACACTATATTTCATAAATAATCATAGTCACAAAGAGTCTTAAACAGAGTCCGAATTCATTCCATTCTTCTGATCCAACTTGTTTCCATTGGTTTTTACCATGTAGATGAAGAAAGTCACAATTTCTTTTTCGTTTACTGGCAATGTCTTAAAATGCTTTTGTATAGCCTGCAAGAAATATATTTTTGTTTATTATTGTTTCTAAGAAAAATTAAATTAACAAGGTAATTAACAAGATTGTATGTAAACTTGCAAATATATTTAATGTTATTGAGTTGCTCATTAAAACTATCGAAATTTTATTGAAAGTTACTTAAATATTAAATACAATAGTAAGCATTGTAGATGCATACTAAGATACAGTGATCTGTTTTTTGATGTTCTGAAAATAAACATTCTTACAGTCTGTCTAAGTCTAACTTGTCCTATAAATATGGGACAGATATCCAATGATCACCTTTCACAACAATGTGATATTGCTACTGTAACCTTGTTTTTCTCTAGTACACAACAAGGAGCAATCACACCGCAAAAAGTGATACCATCAAAAAACTCTATTGGTAATAAAAATGATTCAATATACATCTTGTATGAGCAATAATGAGTGTTGTATTAACAAATAAGGTCACTTTGTTATAGGAATACAAATAATCTTACATCAGCTAATTGAGCTTTGTTCAGGCCAGGCCTGGTTGGCACTTTGTAGTACCGCTTGTACCTCCTCAAGGTGTTCACCTGCAACTGGATCCAGTCCACCTCAGGGGAATCCATATCGGCCTCATTGCTGTCATCTTCAGAGTCTTTAGGCCTCCTCTGTTTGGTCCTTGCACACTGGATCATGGTTTTATGATAGTCGCAAATATAAGTGTGCCTTGCCTGGAAAATAGTCACTCTTACTAAATGTGTAAACAAAAATTTTTGAAGCTAGGCTTGAAAGAAAAGATGAATGAAAATGTACTGTGAAGTTAAAATTAAAATAACCTGAGAATCAATGTTGAGCTTGAGCCTCCGTTGAGCGACTGTCTTCTGAATGCGCTTGCTGTAAGAAGCGTTGCCAGCAGGTCGCCTACAACGGTCGTTGTCATCCACAAGGCAACATATTTGGTCAGAATTACCTCTTGAATCTTCTTCTCCTGTACTAAACCCGTTATTCATTTGATACTCTCGTTGAATCATATAGAATAGAGATTTTGCACTTTTACAACAGACTACGTACAGCTCGACGAAAAATAGTTTGACGTATTCATTCACAAAGCCCCACCATTGAGGTTATAATTGTAATAACACTGAGCATTTCTATCATTCAAAGTTAATTATTACCACAACGTAATTGTCCGGCTAATTTTATTTTACACTAACTTCATCGATTGTAATTTGACTATCTTTAATCACTGCACTGAAGTCTATTAAACGTCCATAGCTTCTTTTCCGAAAATGTCTAAAGTCTACTACAGTATTATGCTTTCACGGCTAATAACATAATGCACAGAAGATGATTTATTCTGGATTCACTTTAAAATAAACAGATATATTTGCATTAGATCAGATGATACCGAAAAACGTATTACACCGATCGCCATTCGTTTACGATACGTCCCGTCACCGAAACGCAACAGACGGCAAGAAAACCATAGGCTCAAACAACACTCACACTTGTGTGAATTTATAGCTCCTTTTGCTCGCTCCTGTACTTTCTATCACAGCTCTCGCTCTTGCAACTCTCTCAAATTTCATGAAAACATTGACAATGTTCGTGTGCGTATAGATACCGTACACAGTGAACGAGAAGAGAATGAAGAGATGCCATGCAGTACAGTGTAGTAGTCAGATTGTGTAGTTTTATAGGTAAGTATAAACAAAAAATAAAGCTAAAGTATGTTGGCTCATTGGCTACAATATGGCGGGTCATTCGATTTACACCAATCAGATTTCGTTATCAGTGACATCGTTATTTCATGTGTTCATTACGGCGAACGAATGCGAAGTTCCCGTAATAAGCGCTGAAATCGTGTGCTCGTTGTGATAAATATACTTGGTGAGTTTACTATTTTGTTATAATAGTAGTGATTCAAGTTAATGTGCGAAGAAAAAATATGTGTTAGTTACGAATTTTGTATTTTGTTTTTGTAATATATTTATTGTAAGTACTGCATTCTAATTTTATAAGCAAATGGCTGCCGAGCGCAGAAATACAGTGACTCTTTAACATAGTAATATGTACTGTGGATACATATTATTGACAGTTGTAGGTCACTTCGACAATACGTCCGTCAAAATTTTTAGTAAGATGCATTATTTAACAATATTTTCGTAATAAAATTAGAGTACGTTCAATTTATATATTTGTTTATTAGTAAATAAACTTTATTGGAGGTTATATTTTTCGACGAATAAAAATCCTCACTGTTACCTGTTTATTTTATGCGAACATTACTAATGTAGGGAAATCAATATGTTTGAAACATTAAATTAGGGTTAAAACACCAATAACTGAGCTGTTTATATATAATAATTTGGCAAATAGGGTTTTATTAAAGTAATGAATTATTCCTATTTAATACATTGGTTAAGTAGGAAGTTAATATGTTACTTATAAGATTTATAATGTAGAAAATGGATGTTATGGAAATGAATACTACCTACTACGGTATTATATATTTGTTGCATTATAATAAAAATATTTTTGGTTTCTTTTTTCATTATCTATACATATAAAATAATTATATATATTGTGTTATAGTCTAAACATTTCAAAGGTTGATTAAATAAATTGTCTTCGCACAGCATTGATTATTTGTTTTAGAATATTTTTGGTAAATTTAGATACTGCATCGCTTGCTAAATGTTGCTTTTAGATTGTTTCATTAAACATCCTTATATTCATAGTGGCCAGCATGAGGGTTAGTATTGACATTATCGTGGAAATTGTAGGCATTTATTTACATCTTTGCATTGTTGTAGGCTTTCGAAGTAGATTTCCATTGATGGTGCCCTTCGTATTTTTAAACACACCAACAATAATAAAATCAAGATGTATAATATGGTGAGTCGAAATTACAGTCTTTAGTAGCAAACCTCTCTTGATACCTAATAAATGTGCGATTAAATATGTTTAGTTACTCTTTAAGTCTTTAGACTTTAATCTATAAGAACTCGCGAACCATATTTATTTATCTTAAGATTTCATACGATGGTGTCACGTGTGGTTCCCTTGTATGAATATATTAATGGTTTGCTACTATTTATAAATATTTCATTAAAGCTTTATATCTTAGCTTTATTATCATAAATACATGTTTCTTAGCTCTTTAATCTCTTTATCAATTGCTTTTTCAGTTATTGTAGTATCTTCTAGCTCTCTACTGTTGTGTGTTAAAATTAATCTAATATAATCGCAATAACGGTCTAAAAATTTAATTCTTTAAAATTTCGGATTCGTCAAACATATATTATCCTATAAATATATTATTTATAGAATCACAAAAGATTTCCAAGGCATGGTTTTATGTGTAAAAAGTTGTGTGGTTTAAATATATAGTAAAGCATTAAAAAAATGCCGTCACGGGACGCTTGGCAGATGTGTAATATCGTATTCGGATAATATTGCAAGAGAAACTAAATATATAGCATAATGAAAATAACGCCATTTACGAATAGGGATACTATTTGTAGATGGCATTATTTTCATTATGTCACATTATTGCACTAAGTCCAACTAACACCGCAGCCCACTTAGTATTGTTCGATATTTAATAGTTCCAAAAATGTATAACAGATTGCGTGAAATTAAATACGGTGTGGCGATCGCCACGCCAACAATCAGATTTACGTGCGCCTATAGATGTCTCACATCAAAAAGTTTTTCAAGTCGTCATTGTATGAGATAACTATTTGTATTAATTGAATTACTTGACATGCGAAATATTGAGAATGAGAAACAAGATAAAATCTACAGGTACACATTAGTACATTTTAAATAAATATTTTTTTAAATATATATGAACATTTTGTAATAATTTGTAATTGTGTATATATTTTTTATTACGATTTTATAATCGATAAAACAAAAATTCTTGACATAATCGCAACATGTTTGTCATAAATACAATACAATTTATTATCAATATACATAAATTGTAATATAGTATATTGGGGCGACCTCATTTTATATGTTTTATATTTGTTTTTTAGTCTTTGGAATATATACAAATTTAGAAGATAATAGTTTTTGACAAGAGAAGAAAATTTATAATAATAAAATTTAAAAATAATACAATAAAATTAATATAATAGTAATAGTATTATTATTTGCGTACTGCATGTGCGTTGTAATCGTGAGAAATCGCCCGTGTTTGTGAAAATTGCGTGGAATTAAAAGTAGTTTACACATTTACGAAGAGGATTGCAACACATCGTATAATTAATACAAGGTCTTTAAAATTATTCGACAAAGCTTATTATAATAAGCCAGATGAACACACGGTTATGATTTGTGGTAACATTGATTAGTAAAAAGATGGACAAAGATTAGACACGGCTGTAAAAGTGACGTGCTCAGTAATTTTCAGGAACCTCTAGTTTTGTGGAGTAGAGCCTCCCTCAGGGAAACATGCTTGTCCGAGGCGTTCCAATTTAATTCTCATGCATCGAATCAGTGGCCAACCTCAGGTTGGCTACTAATTCGTTATGGCTATTATCTGGGTTAAGATTACAATGTCAATGTTATGTCAGATGAATTAATTTCATAATCGTTTACTGCGTCAATATTATAAAATAATAATTATTTTAATATTTATGAACTCCATCGATATTGCAATTCGTATGTGACATCACTTCGATTCTGTGTATGAATCATAAGTGCAAGAAAGTGAGAGATATCCCCTGCACTGTTCTTACGTTTTATGACCTCGTGTGCTGCGAAGGTATAACCTCGAATTATCGATCAGACAATTAATTCATATTTGAGTAAGAAAAGGCAAATGTTCGTTAAAAACTTTGAAGTTGTCATGACTTTGACCAACCAAAATTCTAATTCTTCTTAAAATTATTTCATGATAAATATAGTTCGATTCAATATACCAGTAAATATTAATTTGCATCGATGCAATCGATACGTATAACATAACATTTATGCGATTTGTTATAACAAGGTTATTGATTTGATTTTCAAAGAAAGAAATATATTAATATACCTAAGGTTTAAAAATTATAATAATAATAAGTTTTGGTATGAGCGAGAAAAGGCGAGGCTGCGCTAATCGTCTTATTGACCGGTTGCTGGACGGGCCTGTTGCCACTTCGTGCATATTCGGTCTCTTTTCGTGTATATTTCCAATATTTCCATGTTGGCCGCTGCGCGTTGAGGGCGCCTGTGTGCACTTGTTTAGCGTCTCGCGGTGCGGCGTTGCCAACTGTATTGACTTAAAGTAGGAACGAAGACAAAACGTACGCTCGTGTCGGAGATTGAAACCGGCGGCTTTTGTATTTAATAACACGCGAAACTTTGTGTATATTAAGTTTTATTAATAACTATATTGTGATAAATGATGTGGTATAATAATAACATCGAGTCTTTGTGATGAAAACTCCGTTAGTGTTAAAGTGTCTATGTTTTTAGTGAAAACATAAGAAGCATAGTAAGGAGCTTTTAAAACGTTAAAGCAAATGCTCCTCCTTCGTTGTGGTTAAAAAAGGGACATGAGCTTCAAAATTGTTGTCCTAAGGGTATAATATAGAGTCGAAGTGGCATAAAGAAACTGGTTGGCCGTAAGCGGTGATTGTGATATGGGGGAACGGGGCGCGACGGGGGGCGCTTGGGGTGCGCGCGACGATGCCTCGTGGTGGCCGGGTGGATCTGGCGAGCTACAGCACCAACAACAGATAAATGAAGAAATAGCTAGGAGTACCGCCGCTGCTACTCATCAACTATACACTTACAAAATGACAAGTGGTTTCTCAAACAATGGAGGAGACATTTCAACTCCAAGCTTTGACTATCGATTAATGACAAATTCTAACACAAGGGAAGAAAGCCCTCAACAACAATGGTGGTATGCGTCGGGGTCTGTAGAACCTCAACAGACGTCGTCGCCAACGGTACGAAGCTACGTTGTTTAGTACAACTTTAAACTATAAATTATTATTATGTAATGATAATTAACCTGATCGCATGTCATAACAATCAAAGTTAAGTATTGTAGCACGTGAAAATATTTTTTCAACACAATAAGTAAACAGACATAATTCTTAGATCATAATTCAATACGTATTAGCAGTACTTTTAAAGTAAAAAATAAATGTATCATAATTATCGAAATGCGTTTAAACCTGCTTCAGATAACCAAAAACTTAAAAATACGCCTTATATTGCGATTTACTTAAAACGTTATGCCCCATGCATATTATCATTTTATTATTCAATAATGTTTTTGTGATTGCTATATATGCAAAATAATTTAGAAAAAAAGTCGTCAATTGGGATCTTCACCTTGCAATAGAAAATGAGATAGATAATGTCAAAACTATCAAAAAATATATATAGGCTTATAAGATAAAGCTTATACATATTTACGACGGTAAAATTTATAACTTCCGTAAAATCAAAACAAAACATCGCCAAGGTTTAAAAACCCAAATTAAATAATACTAAAATAGCTTCTAATTTATTTTGGTATGTAAGATGTACATCGACGTGCTCCCGGTATAAGTAATATATAAAAAGTTAAGTAATATGTAAATATTTTAAGGTAGAGCTAATCCAGAGTGGCCTCAATAATAAAAAAGAAACATTCTTATAACGGCCCACGAAGCAGGTGTGACTCTAGACGTGATAGTAGGGCTGCCACCTTTTTGTTTTCAGAAATTTATTTTTAAAATAAAATATATTTAAGTTTTTCCCTAATTTTTGGCCCTATGAAGGCACCTATGTCTCTGCAATGTGAAGGCTAAAAAAGTAGTCGCCTAATCTACATGTAGATATTCTAACACTAAGATGATTTACACAACCTTAGTAAGGTGGTGGTGGTACAGGAAACTTGTAATGAGTAAAATAATATATACATTACAAAGATGTTACAAAATAGTATGCAATATAATGTACTAAAAAAAAATATAACTACATTCGTAATTAAAAATAAAGCGTGTTACATATGTTGGTGGTCACGTTATAAATATAGGTAGTTAGAATACAACACAAACTACGAAAAAAAATTATTAACCTGTTTTGAACCTTTATGGGAGACTTTTTATACTTCATTAAATTTGCCCTATTGACCTTTATTGATTTATCTTTTTCTAAATTAGTGCTATTGGATATCTTCGAAATAACTTTGTACCTCATTTACTACAAGAAAGGCATTTTAGGTTTGTATTATCCCAATTTGGCCTTACAGTTCAAACAGCTAGACGGATTTTAACTTATGAGTAATAAAATATTAAAATTCGAAATCTTAAAATTATTAAAATATCGTTAGCCCGTAAAAATAAAAACAATTTAATTTTATCGACATTATATACATCAATATCTTATCGATTTATTCATGGGATTTATTTATTTATTGGAAATTTTAAAAAATATTATTAATTTTGCCAGCAATCTCGTTGACATGTTCGTGTCGTTCTATAAAATATTTCTATTGCTATACTAGGTTGAATATTACGATTAACTTACGATGTATCGCATGTATTGCACCTACGACTTTTCATAAATTACATTTAATTCGTGATAATTGTGGGAGTGAAATTGATATTTAATAGATCAATCTTTCTAATAATATAAATGCGAGAGTTTGTCAGGGTGTGTGTATGTTTGTTACTCTTTTACGTAAAATGTACTGGTTTGATATCGCTGAAATTCGGTACACAGTAATACAAATATTATATTAATATATAAAAAAAAAACTGAAATAAATACGGGTATCAAATTAAAGGGGTTTTTGAGAAGAAGAAAAATGATGTTACTAATAGGCTTCTAAAACCATGTTAACTTCTAAAACCATATAGAAATTTGTTTCATAGTAAATAAATAATGTTTCGCCTCTGAAACCAATGGGTAAAACTATCAGCGATGTAGGCTTTCTCGTTTTTTTTTTTTCAGACTAAATATTCATTTCAGGCCAGATCAAAGAAGAAATACATTTTTAATATACGCAGCTTAGTGCGTGCCTGAGAATCGTATTCGAGTCTCCTCTAGTGGGCGGCGAAATTATACTATTGGGCTCAATTGATTCTTTAATAATTATAACGCAATCTAATTTGTATTCTACTATGTATAATAGTATATTGTATAATTTTACAAATTATATTATTCCTAAAATTGAGATTAAAGACAAATCCATTGCAAAGTCATTTAAACATGGAATAAGCCTTTTTATACCTGAAACAGTACCATGCATATTGTTGTATGTATTTATTACTTTTTTCAGCCTCAGAATCAGTCAAGCCCAGACCCTGACCAGGGAAACCAAACAAACGGTGTTCAGCAAAACCACCCAACTTTACAACACCAACAACAAGATCAGAACCAAATACAGCAACAAAGCCAACTGCAGCAACAAAATCAACTGCAGCAACAACTGCAACAACAGCAGCAGACCTTGCAACAGGCTCTGCAACAACAAAATCAGTCGTTGCAGCAGTCGCTTCAGCAACAACAACAACAACAGCAGCAGGGCCAACAACAGACACTTCAACAGATGCTACAACAGCAGCAACAGCAACAACAACAGCAGCAGCAGCAGCAACAACAACAGCAGCAGCAGCAGCAGCAACAACAACAACAACAACAGCAACAGCAGCATCAACAAGAACAGCAAACTTTACAGCAAAACATTCAGCACTTGCAAGTGAGCCAAGTACAGGCGCAGGCTATAGTTAATGCCCAGGCGGCTCTTCAGCAGCAGGTCGCTCAGACGTTGCAACAACAGACGCAAAGCTTGCATGATCACATCCAGGCTGTCCAACAACAACAGATCCAGGCGGCTCTCCAAAGGCAATCAGCTGCCTTACAAGTAATTACATTCAATAATTTGATTTCTAAATGTAGAATCATATCGTTCAATCAAGATGTTACTTAAGATAGAACGAAAGATACGAAGTTGTGGAGCAGTGCTTGCGTTGCCGTACAAGATGCGGACTCATTTACACATAAGACTATCTTAGTCCTCAGAAAAATCAACGCACCTGATTGTTACTCCAAGTAGAACCCTTGTTCTACATGGAACTTGTAGCAGATGTCCATGGACTGCAGTGAACCATCAAACGGACTGAATGTTCGTTTGTTATTTGGGTATTATTTAAATAACATTCTCATTGTTTTATGCTTATTAAAATACATTAGAGAAATTACTTAAACGTGGTAATGTACAAACTACTTATGTATCATTGATAATTTTTAATACATCATAGTCAACACGTCTTTTAGACGTCTGGTTTGAAAACGAGTTTCGTAACATTTGCGGTGTTTTTATGGGTATAGGTTGATGGCCTCTCTTTTGTACCTTTTTAAAATTTCAGATATGGAAAAATTAGAAAATCTTATTCTTTCTTCTTATTCTTCTACCGATTTCATAGGCAGCAAAGTCGTAATCGAGGCGGCACGTTTCAGTAGTAGGGCAGTGTTTTTTCGTTGTCCCGTTTAAAAAGGAAATAAATATTTTCATTTTTAAAGAAATCATAATCCGAGTCCGGTTACATCAACGACACATTAATTATAATTGCTTCATGCCTAACCAAAATGTTAAACGCTGCAGTGTCCTGGTTTGAGGGGTGTGATAAGGGACAAAACACGTAAACAAAGAGCTGTAACTTAGTCTTCAGTGGAAGCAACGCATCTGTACCCGATCTCAGGTTGGAGGACTCTACCCCTATCTGTAACTAGCTGCGCCCCACGGTTTCACACGCGTATTAGTTACTACAAAGAAAACTAATTTATGTATTTATTTGGATAAGAATAAATATAATATTTATAAAAACAACTTCGCAAATAATGCATTATTTTGGAAGAAATTTGGTTAGCATATAAAAGGGTACAGTGAGTTTACGTGAAAAGATAGACATATGCTGTCGATGACTTTTTTTTAGAACTTTTAAATAACTAACTAACTAATAACTTTTTTACATAATTTTTACGAAACTTTTACCGTTTACGCAGCGCATGCAGCGGGAGCTCTCATTAGAGAAAAAAAATCCCGATTTTGAAACATTCTTCATTGGTGCTCCGCTCCTGTTGGTCTTAGCGTGATGATATATAGCCTATAGCCTTCC
>MOOZ01001272.1:347404-360587 GCA_002930495.1 Cecropterus lyciades
GGTACTGTGCTTTGCTCGTCAATAAAATGTTGACTTTATTTTGTGACATTCCGATTCGGTAGTAGGTAGCTAGTATATTTAAAACTGAAAATTTCATATATATTAAAAAAATAAGACATAGCATAATATTAAAGAACAAAAAAATAAGACAAACCATGGACAGCGCCGAAGAGCGAGTCCTCAAGGCGTGTATGGCACCAGCGATGAGGGTCGTGGCGAGCGCCATAGTGGCGAGGTTGCGAGGGTCGCGCCACGACCGCACCAGGGCGACGGTGCCCATGGTCCAGTCGCAACACAGCGCTTCCGGCAGCGTCAGCAGCCATGCGTTCAGTGCCGGCAGGTACGCGAATGTCAGGTGCCTGGAAGAAAATTCTCAATTGATCAGTGGCTGACATAATCTTGGAAATTGGTCCTCTAAAAATAATCGACTAGATAGCATTATATTTGCCGCCCCAAAAATCTGCTGCCTTAGGATCTAGCCTACTCGGCCTGCTGTTAAGTCCACCACTGCAATTGATGATTCGATTACTATACCTCACTGCTGGTGTTATTCCGCTAAAAGTGCTCTCGTTATACAGTTACCAATGTTATTTTGACAAATCTTTATCAAAAAAAAAACGAAATCTTGTATATTGAGAATGTACGTTTAATGTATTTCTACATGTATCTACTAAATGTTCATTACATAGGCATTACATGTAAGTAACTATGATCAGTAGGTACATTGGTTTACTTACATGCCGCTTTAAGGTTTTCTACACTTACAGCCACACTTTATTCTGTTGTTTTTATGTGGGTACCATAGACACACATATAGATGAATAAATAAACACTCAGACCCAAAAAAAGCCAGATCTGTGGTCGAGAATCGAACCAGAAATCGATTATGTGTCCGACCAATTCGATAACTCCTTCGCCACTGCAACTTATTTTCATATTTCGTTTTATTTATTTATTGAATTTGGATGTACCTAGCAGGTGGAGGCGCGGCGCCAGCTGGGTTGTCGAATCTGGTGAACACTGGCAACTGGGCGCCCATCACGTGTAGCCGGGCAGCGAGCAGCGCGAGGGTAGCGCAGCACACAGTAGCGATTCTCCTTGCAGCCTCTCCGAAGGCGCAGCCCCAGCCAGAACCCTTGCCCCATGCTTCTAGCCACGAACGTCCATTGGTATTTGAACTCCGGCGCTGCGTAAATCGATAACTTACACTTCTAGCAGTTAAACGCAGTAAACGTCAAAATATTCTTTATTATCACTAGGTCTACATTTATTTACCTTATTTATACACGGTTAATTCGTTTTATGTTGTTGGTGAAACAAACAAACATAACTAAATAGGATTGGAGTTTTCTGTGAGATCAGTCATAGAAGCGCACCATTGAGAACCAAGTTGGAATGCTTCGTATAAGTGTCTTTGCCTTAGAACACCCGACAACAACACATAGTTAACGGCATTTAACTTGACAAGAACAGAAATGTGTGTAGTAATAGTTCTTATGCTGTTAAACTAAAATTATGCACATTTTGTTTCTGCAGTTTATTTTGTAACATATTTCCAAAAGGAAAGAGGTCATCTATTCGTGTCGTATACCTGTATATATTTTTAATACGTAGAGATAGCATATGAGTATAATAATAAATTGCAACTACTGTGCATGGGCATCTATAATCAACCCCATATAAGGTTAGCCATAGATCCGTTGCCACCTCTGACCTGTGCGGTTGAAACGCCTCGGATACGTATGTTTCCCTTCAAACTACTACACGCGTTTAACACACTGGAGTTGTGAAACGAAAAAAAATGTTAAATTCTGCATCTGGTACGTGAGTGGTACTTACCTTCTGGACCACAAATAGTTCGTACACAACGCAGACAGCGGTAACGGTGATGCCTTGCTCTTTGCATAGCATCGCTACCCCCACGCAAACTGTGCACGCGGCCAGGTAACGCCAATCTGAAGTGAGGTTGATTAATGTATGTTAACGTATAATTGAATCTTAATAACATGTTTAGCGACTCCCAAAAATAAACTAAGATATAACAATTTGAACGCGGATTTAAAAAGTAGAAAATCGTAAAAAATAGACCAAGTTTTACGATTTTCCTGGTATTATATTCATATTATTACATATAAAGTGTATTTATTATATGGCGCGTGGCCAAGTCAATTAGATTCAACTGCATGTAAAATAAGTTCCTACCTATTTGGAGTCAATTTGGTTAATTCGACTATTAGTCCATACGATATTAAGTCCGAACCACGCTTACATATTCTAGGAATACTATTCACGATATTAGTTACTTATATAAGTAATAGGCAGGTAAAATAATAGGAAAACTTATATTAACACCAATTGCTTTGACCTTCATAAAACTGAAACCACACATTTACCACCAACCCAATCTCAACGGAACTAATATAACATAAGTTTTGTAATTGCACAGTAAAAGAAGTTTTTCATTGCTTTTTCATTATGTTGAGCCAGTCCACTCTAACCTCAAACAATTTGGTTGAAACTTTGTGGAGATGTGCGGGTTATCACCCTCTTAACCACAAAATAAGGGCCAAAGAGCCCAAGGAACGGCGACGGGGACTCAACGACACACTAAGGTCCTTAATTCCACATTTTATTAAGCCGTATTTAAGAGGGTGGAATACCGTATGCTCTGATGTTTCATATTTCAGTCTGTTCTGTGATACTGTACCTACTTGTCTACATTATTTGGGGATATTGTAACAAGGGGAATTCAAGATTTAATTAAACGTACTGGATTAACTTTTACAATATACGTTTAGCGTACATTAAGTAGGAATTTGATACAAATTTATAAGTATTTTTAAAAGTAGTAGTACAAAAATAGAAGTAAATGGATTAATAAATAAATATGATTTAGTCATACATGTAACAAAAGTAAATTGTTATAAGTACCTACAAAAACTTAACGAATATAGCCAAACTATGCCATTTACTTGGTCATGTTATACCAAAGTAACGGGCGGCAATTCGAATGGCTCCACTCTCGTTCAGCGTGATTGAATTTTGTAACGTAACGGCTGCGATTTTTTAACCCCATCAACTTACCTCGATTCCCTCTAAAAGGAAAATGGAGGGAGAATCGAAACTCCAAACGTTCGTGCGTCCGTACGCTTAACTAAATTACATTCCTGTTACTAGCGCACAGGTAGCGTCCTCGCTTCAATGTATTAGAATTTCAGAGAAACTTTGTTACATAATCCCATTTTCGCGTGTGAATTTCTAAATTTTATTGTTTGTGTTCACAGCTGTTTGGATTGCGTTCGAACGTACTATTACAAAATTTGTGGGAAAGTTTATGTGTATGTTTGAAACGAATATGACAATTCAAACACGGCAGAAGTGAACTAAATGATAAACATAAAATATTTCTAGTCTAGTAATAAAATATGTGTAGGCAGTGATAGCCTAATGGTTGAAACTCGGCAATCAATCGAGGGTCCGAGGTAGGGATGTACGATATTAGAAAAACATCGATGTTAATATCGATTCAAAAGCAAAAAGCATTCGATACACATCGAAAGAAAAACATCGATATGTCCATAAACATCGATGATTTCAGTAGGAAATAACACTATATGTAGTTTTAACTAGATGTGTTTATTATTAAAAAAAATGAAAAATATAACAGACTCAAATTTAATAATTTGAGTTTGAGTTTTACGAAAATTAACTTGGTCAGGAATTTTCCCTTGAGTCTGTTAAATTACTGGTACAATAGTTGGCTTGTTTTAGAAAAAAGCCTCTGAAGCTGTGGAAGTCGCTGTGCAACACAAATATTTTGCAGCTATTTTCTTTTAAGCGGGGTAGGTAGATTCTAGCCCTTTCCATAAACGCAAAGGGTCTTATTTTAAATCAGCTACCGGGCTTTTCAAATAAAATTGTAATTCCATAGGCATATTTTTATCACGTTGCCCAGCCAATGTATTATTCTTTTCGTTAACTTGTTTATAATGATCATTCCATTTATCTACAGTTTGTTGAGCTAGGCCTTTCACCACTTGTGTTGTAGGATTTTCCGCCAATAGATCATTTTCAGTTCGTTCATTCATTTCAATATCTGAAATCATTTCCTTAATACTATTAATGGCTCTGGAACAGGCTAAAGCATCTTGGAAATGTATGTTTTTGAAACGAGGATCCATGAGAGTGGCGACCCCAAGGATATTAACATTTTCCGTTTGTTTATTTCTCCAATTACATTATTTTTTTAACTTTGTCCGATTGTCTGTTTTGCTTGGGAGCCAGCCACTTTTATAGTAAGTAATCTGGTAAGTGGGATTACTTTACTGCAGGTTACATACTTTTCACCGCATATTTAACGAGTAGCTATTTCAATCGGTCTTAAAATCTTACATACTTCAATTAAATCAATAATTTATTTTGCATTCAACATTTCAGGTGCACTGGTGTGACAATTAATAATGTTATTGATTGCAGGGTGCAGTTTTAAAAATCTTTCAACCATATAAACAGTTGAGTTCCAACGAGTGGGAACATCTTGGATCAGTTTCAAATCTGATTCTTGCCTCAATTCATCACTAGCGGTAACGCATTGTTTGAACCACGTTACAATTCTTTTGACTGCAGCTATTAGGCCAGGCAAATCAGGTGTTTTTTCGATTGATTTTTGTGTCACCAAATTCAACATATGGGCAAAGCAGTGTATTTGACGACTTCTACCAAACGAAATTTCTATTGCTTTAACAATATTGGCGCCAGCATCAGTAACTGCTGCCACAATTTTAGTGGTTTCAATATTCCATCTCGTTGCAAGTCTTCAACAATATATGCGCTATGTATTCCGCAGTATGGGATTGCGTTAAATCATAAACTCCTAACCAAATAATGTGTCTGTACAAATGTCTGTCGTTAAAGTAAAGCCACTTACTTTTGGATTTTTTACTTTAAAATTTTTTTTAACAACATCATCCATAGCTTCTAACATTCTTTTCAAAGTGGATCATGAAGGCACTTTGTACAATGGACAAGCAACTTTCATTAAATTCAGAAAACCTTCGTTTTTACAATTTGAAGAGGTTGAGAATCTTTACAAATCATATATAAAATGCTATTCATTAGCTGAATTCCTTTTGAGCCTCTTTCAGCATATTGAGATATTTTACTAAAGCTAAGCTTAGAGTTGGTTGAGACAACGAGTTTTTGACATAAACCGTGTAATTCATTTCGAACGTAACATTAGCAGCACTAGTTGAAGGCATAACACTAGGTTCTTTAAAGGTTTTTACTGTTGAAGATGGTGTTGTACTCCTTAGTTCATGCTTGGGCATTAAATTTGGATGTTTTTTATCTATATGACATTTCAAATTGGAAGTGTTGCCAGAGGTTTTTATATTTTGCTACAGGATCGACATTTGGCGTTAGAATCATTTATTTTGTCAAAATATTTCCAGTATTGGCTCTTTGGAGGCATTTAGAAAAACCTGAAAATAAAAAAATATATATATTGTTACACCAATGTCCTTCCGTTATATTCATCATCACCAAAAAGGCTTTGTAGGAAACACTACTGATAAAGGAAACGCAAAATATTAGATTTCATTAAATTAACATTAGTATAAGCTTAATGCATACTCTTTAATTGGTTAGATAGGTACACAAGTAATATTGCAAAAAATAATAATATAATTAAGTGTGGTAAATATATAAAAGTAAATAAAGTAATAACAAAAATTGTATTCATCAATCATCTATCTTTTCATCTATCATTAAAAATATATTTTTACTTAAATATCGATATTTCGCCAATTTCGAATAATATCGATCTTTTCTAAGTCAACTTAATGCCCCCACCACCAGCCGTGCCCTGTGGCCAATTTTGAAATAAAAATCAGAAAGCACGCATAAATAAGTCATTTACTCAAACATGCGAAGCCACCAGACACTAAAAAAATCCGCATCCTCACGTCTACAATGCAAAACAAAGCAGCAAATATTATAATTCTCTCTTAGGCAATTGTATTACTTTCTTTCATAAAATAACATAAATAATCGTAATAGTGAGCTAAGGTTATAGGTCATTACATAAGTAACATTACGTCAAAAGTATAAGGATACTGCGCAAAGAAATAATAAGACAAAAATACCATGCCTGTTATTTCATTTCCGAAGTTTCATTATAATAATTTAAACAAAATTTACCAACTTTGATTCGCTTCCGCTTCACAAGTTAACGCGCACCAGATACTTAAACATACACACAAATCACTCGACCTTTGATGTTGACAGTTGACAATTTCTTTTTTAATCTCTCAGGAAGTAATGTGTAAAGAAATAATCATACAACTTACTCCAGTTGTTATCGGTTACATCATCGGTGACATCTAGTGTGATATTGTCAAACTTGATATATGACTAGTATATCCCATGCACGCCAGTTGTCACTGAACTGAGTAGTACATTGACATTTTTTTCTAAAAACATCGATGTGGCGATGTTATCGAAGTCAAAACATCCATGTGGCGATGTTATCGAAGTCAAATCATCGATGTATACTTACGATAAATACTTAAGCTTTTGTGCCGTTTTTATTAAGATAAATATGGCGCCTAACAGAAAAATGTGAGATCAAATCAAATTTCTCTCATACGTCGATAAAGAAGATTCACTTCAAAAATTATCGTGGATTCCCATCTAAACTAATCTTACGAAAAACAAGAACAGAAAAAGTGTGTGTCAGCTGCGACGCACGACTGGAGTATACTCCTTAAGTACGATTGTCTAAACAGGCGCAATAAAATTAAATTAAAATAAATCATGATGAAATTGAAAAAACTTGAAGTATTATTCAATCTAGCCTATTCAAACAGCGCCATCAATGCGACAGATGAAAAAGGGAAAGGTTGCGCACCAAAAACGTAACTAGAGCATTCGATCACTAGATTTTACTCCTCATATTTTTCTCATACCGGGCGCTTTATATAAAATATGAGTAAACTCCAAAAATGCAACTTTAAGAGCACAATATCGCATGATCCCATATAAAATTAGATAAGATTTAAGAACGTACCAGTATATCTTCGTCTACTAGCTGCTTTGGCGTAGCTTAGTAGAGCTCCCAAAAAGAAGACAGAAGACAACATCTCTGCTCTTCCCACTACGCCCGTAACCTGAAACAAGATATATAAATATTAAGTAAATAAATAGTAAATTATGTTAAGGATGACTTATATGAAAGGAGATTAACACGAATTTTTGAGTATACTAATTTAAGAACACTTTTTTGAGTTAAAATCTATTTTATAATTGTAATCGGCTATGGTAGATATATTTTTACAATATTTTTACTAGTAGAAAGTTAAAGTAGGAAACTGAATGAACTATGGATAAGAACAAAATAAGTTTGTGTACACAGTGTATAAGTAAAATTATGTTTGACCAGTAACCGTTTATAAAATTTCTCAATAAAATTTAGGTCTTTGTATCGCTATTACTGCAACAAGGGTATATAAATCTATATCGAATGGAAACCACAAGCCGGCAAAGCAGACTTGTTATTAGAGAAAACTGTCAGAGTACAAAGTCTAAAAATACGCTGTATAAAGTCCGCGAGAAAATAACGGCGACTCTAACTGAAAGGACTGTAAAGACTGGCAAGTGTATACACTTGCTATTTTGTAGCTTTGTGTAGCAAATATAGTTAGCTGAGGCGACAGAACGGAAATTTGCGACTTCGTTGCAAACAGTTTAGTAGGAAGGCTACAAAAGTTACGATGAGATCTGTGTTCTAAAATTAGTAATAATGTTTTATTGTGTTAAAAATACATTTTTGTTACGTAATTTACTTTTGAAGAATAAGAACGTACAAATGCAAGTATATTGTTTTATGCAACAATCTTTATTTTATAATAGAAAAATGAGTAAATTAGTACACGTTAAAGAAAATAAATTGTTAATAAAGAAAAATAGGAAGTAACTAACTGTGTGAGATAAGGTTATAGTATAGCGTAATTCATTCATTGTTTTATCTACAGATAGTTGGTTTACATAAATACATGATCATTGTCCAGGACTTATTTAAAGTAATTTAAAACCCATATATAATCACGTATCTAATAAATACTACAAAATAGTTCTACTTGCGACTTGATGACCTATGCCTGCATCTGACAGGCTTAAGTAGCAATTTTATAGAGACTTATGTAGGAAATTCAATTGCGGAAGATTCTTTGATTATTTTTTGTTTGTATTATAATTCATTTATTACTTCCCGGAAATTGATCTTTATAAATGACATTATCAAATACTTACTTATGATATATTGTATTATTAATGTTTTAGTTTTTCAGGAATTCTCATTTAAATTTCCTATATGCTTAGTTTTAAAGCACATATAGACGGAAAAAGTGCTGAATGCGGTGGGAATTATTCCTTTAGCGAAAAGACTATCTTTTAAAAATACCTACTTTCGTTTAACAAAATAAATCCAGATCAGCGATATAATTACGGCAATATGAAATTACCAAGTTTCCGACGTCCAATAAACAGTTTTACTGAACCACCCTTTCCACACACTTTCGTGAGAGTAAAATTGAAAGGCATCCAATTTATAGTTCAGGAGTAAACATTATCGCGTGTGGCGGCGATATAAAATTCAAGTAGTTCAACTTTATATTGTGTTCTTTCTATTACCTCTCAAAAGTGTTTTCGGGTATCGAGTGAGATTTCCTTTGTTTATTACTATTTATTACTTATTTCCTGGTTTGATTACGCCTGTTAGTGCCAATCAAATGGTAGTAGCAGATCAAATCGCAGTCCTATGATGCAACATCCAAATGATGTAGAAGGAATAGCTTACCAAATAGAGAACGAAAAATTAGTGTTGATAAAATAATTTGACACCTATGTTCTTCCATACTTCGTCTCTTATTAGCAAAATATTTCGTCGATCAGACGAAATATTTTGCTATTACAAGTAATATCGATAAAGCAACTTATGGTAAGAGGTCACTTCAGCACATGCTCGGCTCATGCACACGTGTTGTACCGCAAATAGGATTAATTCTATCTTAGGTCGGGTAATGATGTTAATAAGTCCCTAAGGACTAAGTTAAAACGCAATAATTGAAAACAGTAACATACGGTTACTGTTTTCATTTATTTCATATTTAACAAAATTACAAACAAATTGAATAATATGCCATCAAAAAATCCACAAAAGCGTAAACCACAAAAGTTATCTCCTATATCACATTAAAATGATTATCATTGTTATATTATTGTCGAAATTAAAATCATTTTGATGGTAAAAACTGCAAATATAATAATAAGATATATTTATGTTATTATTCCTTTTTAGAGGAGTCATATGTTTTTTATCTTGTCGTCGGACAATTAAGCAAGAATAAAATATTGTTACTTTGTTAAGGAATAAGTTTTATGTAAATAATAAGATATAAATAAAAATAACTAGGACAGAAATAAGTGTGGCCATGGTGATTCTGAAATCGAATCACGTATAATCTACCATTTTTAAGAAAATGACGTCTAAATATTCGTGATCCTTCATAATGTCGAATCTATAATGGTGATTTAAATGACCCCTTTGTTGTGCGACTGCTGCCTTACAACTATTTTTGTCTTCTGCCTTATACAATGTTTAACTGTTAAAAACTGTTAATAAATGCTACTGCTGTACCTATTCTGAAATGAAATGAAGTCTTTAATTAGCATAGGCCTACAGGGGCTCTAAGAAATATTGTCAGTTACAACATTTTTTCTTACATTACCACGAGATCGGAACACGACCTCAACAGAGAAGAACCGGTAAGAAACTGAGTAGATATGTCATTTCTATTTGTAAACAGTTCATCAATGTACATATTTTTGTTGTTCTTTTTCTCTATTTTTTTACATGGATAAAAGCTGCACTAAGTTAAGCTATTTATAATTATAGGCTATCTAGTATCTTACCATGCATTTGTGTAAACAAGGCTTGTTTGACAATTTTAGCCTGGAGTGTGCGGTAGCTGAGTTATATTTTCACGAACCATTCCAACTAAGTCGTCAGAGTTAGAGCTCTTATCCTATTTCAGGTAGATTGTAGATGCCCCTGGCGGACGGATATAAATAAAATTTAATAAAAGTAGTTTTTAAGGCGTACAAAAATTAACATCCCGCGTTTGTCCAGCGTTGTAAATAACCTTAATACTTTTTGCCTTAACACCAACGCACAATAGGTAAAAATCATGTAGATATCGATATGTGCAAACATGTGGCGTTGCAATCACCATGCCGGTCTACACTTATAATAGACTAGAGCAAGTAAACGGCAACAGTACCGAAAACTGCTTTTGAAAAATGTTGCTTCAAAAAAGTATTATATGCAGTCACTTATATAAATAATAATCACCGTTTTTGTAATTTCGATTTATTTTGTAGTATTTCTGAAAAAAAAAACATCCCCAAAACCCCTACATTTTAGGGTTCTAGATTGGCCTTACACCTTAAGGATAAACGTTATTTTGTAAGGTCATAGTAGGCTAAGGTGATAATATATTAGAGACCACTAAAAATAATTTGTTTAAAATACAGTAATATGTACTTAAGTTTCTTTTTTTTAATTAACGTTAGATTGATTGAAGGTATTTTTTTACATATCTAATTAAAGCGAAAGAAAAACGGAAAGACAGATTAAGCGATGGACATTTGAACAAAAGTTGTCTACAACATCATAATAAAAAAAAATCTTTAATTTATTACGTCTCTATCATTTTTGATGCAAATACGTAACTGTTATGTATAGCTAACGTCGAACGACGGAATTAATACACAGTTAGTATTCCCATTATAATCTTGTATCTCCAGATTCAACAAAGACGAATATGGATATTCCTTTGATGTTACATAATACGCAAATATTATAGACGAAGCCAATTAGTAGAGCGTATGGATAGCGTCCGCGCCTGAAAGGCTGATGGACTCAATACAGGTGAGGATATACCCTAATTACTGTGTTCGATGCTCATTGGATCACCAGAGATTACCTGTACTAAGTCATCCGACCTATTTAACCGCGGAACATTGAATACTTAATATGGTGAAATCCATAGGCGTATATATGTGAAAGTTTTCGGAGGTCCGGATCCCCTTTAGTATAGGTGAGACTTTAAAGTGCAAAAGAAATAATCAAACATCTTTGGAGGACCTTTTTTAAACGACTTCAAAAAATGAGGAGGTTCTCAATTCGAATGTTTTATTTTTTTTATTTATATTTGAGCCTTCGATACTTCCGATTTTGACATTTTTTTTATCTGAAAGCTGGTACTTCCCGTGAGGTCCCATTTTAATTTGGTTTAATTCTGACAAAGGCATCCATAAGAAAACCATATAAGTTTTTGCGCGACAAATTGACGAATAACTTCTACCGATCCGATTCTCATGAAACTTAAAATGAACATTAGGTATTTATAATTAAATGATATAATGAACAAAATGACCTTCTACTCCTCGATTCTGATGATGTAGGGTTACTGCTAGCTAAAACCAAAGAAGTTAGCTATTTGGTGTTTACGAATATAAATTAAGATTACTGGACTAGACAAACGTCGAATTGGACCTTCAACTCTTCAACCGTAATAATACAGGGGTACTTCGAACCTAGACTATAGAAGTTGGCCATTTGGTACGCAGTAAGATTACTATGTAGAGATATAAGATGAAAATTTTTACTAGTTTATGGTTTAGGATTAGGTTGAGCTGTAGTGATTTATATTGGATGGATTAGGTTAGGTTGGAACATAATAGAAAACATAAAACTAAGCAAGCAGCAAGCAGACCTAACCTTTATTATTTATTACCTCCATATAATTTATAAAAGTTTTGTTAGTCATGGCTCAGGGCGAAATCTTACATTTATGCTAGAAGTTGAATTTACGTTTGTATATATATGTTTCAATTTATACTTCCGTGTACATTTATATTTAGTTAGAAGAAAAATTTGTGATATTATATGAAGACAAATATAAGTGTATCATCACTAAAAAGCGTGAAATTTTTTTTATCAAAAAATAGAAACCGATTTTTATACCACAAAAAATCAGAAAATAATTTAAATATATGTTGGTTTCTAATATACACAGTACATAGAATGAAAAATAGTAAGTTTAACTGGACCAATTTATATTATTATTTTTCTACTGAAATCTACGCATAAAGAACAAAACCCAACATTTAATTTCATTAATTCATCAACTGCAAAAAGATGAATGCATATTTTCCGGTTTCGGATAAATTTACAAATCACCTGCCAGCCTTTGAATTCCTACACGGGTTATGGAGAGATAAAATGACACCCACGTGTAGGTATTGGTGAATACACGAATGTATATCAAAAAATAGGTAGCAGTTCAAATCGATTCGTCAAAACGTAATCGACAATACGGAGCAAAATGGAGTCGAGATTAAAAAACTCGGAAACGTCGAGCGACTTGTCATTCGGAAACCGACGAGAGTAATTCCCCCACAAATATCAACTGAGCCAGTTTGGACTGCTCAACGCTGCTCTGAATTTAAAATTAAAACAGTTTTTGTTTCTTTTTAAATCAACGAGAAGGTTATTAATTTCTACAGAGGTCAAAATTATATCATCACTCACATGAACTTTTTTTGTCTGATTTTAAAATAAACAATCATTGAATTATTATTGTATCAGTAAAATAGAATCTTGTGAATTCGATTTTTCTATGTGCAGGGTACATTTTTCCGTGCTTCAGAGGATGCATTAAATCACGTGTTGGCCAATAACCATATTTTCCAATTCCACCTTTTCCAATCCAATCCAAATCCACATTGCATTGCAATACTACATACACTCTATGTCTCTTCCTGTTTAGAAGTCTAGCAGTAGGACTTATTAAAGTTCCACATTTTTATCACAGTTTTACCATAAAACTCAGCGTAACGCTAGTCGAGGAGCCATTCAGGAATCTGCATGTATGCATATGACTATTAACCGAACAGTTAGTCCATTCAATGCTGTTCCAAACTAAAACGAGTTGCCAGTTTGTTTGGTAAAACATGCAACAGTACTATAGTTTTATATTTACAAGTTTTAAAACTAAAAGTTTTACACAATGGGGTCCATGTGTATTTAGGTATAAGTTGCATTTCAAACTGCGTCTTCGTA
>MOOZ01001275.1:32216-47728 GCA_002930495.1 Cecropterus lyciades
AAATGGAAATTATTAAAGGTATAAAATTTCGGTTAATGTATATAATTTCGGTATCACGTTACATTTCTTTTAAACGCGGGTGAAACCGCGGGCTCAGCTAGTATGTAATAAGAATGACTTAGTAAACTAGCATGCAGTCCACCTGACGGTAAGTGGTTGCTGCTGCCCATGGTCACCTGTACGTAACTTCATATAAAACAGGGGTTCGATCTGAAGTCGATGACAATTGCGTTGCCACGCCCGAGGACTGACATAGTTGCCTCATTGTATAAGTGAGCCGGCAATCAGCCCCTTCCACCGAAACGCAAGAACTGCGTCACGCTAGGAACAGGTGTGGGTACTTTCCGGGTCGAACTACACTGTCCTCAGAAACGCAAAAGCGGTATCTCAAAAAGAAAACTATTTCCTGATATCTTCAGATTAGCTTCGGATATCTTAAGAAATTATGCACCTTAAGGGCTACACCAAATAACGGTAACTTAGTTTAAACATATTGAAAATCTATTTTGAAAATATCGATTCTCTCAATTTACTATGCGACACATGGAAACGACTTTTAAAAAACATCAATCTTCTCGACACTTACCTCAAATGAGACACCGTTTGTGTGATTCTGAGGACAGTATACTGGTGTACCGGCGGTACCTCCACATTCCAACCGCAAAGGTTTCTATCAGGAAGTATTGATGCAAGTATAACTCACTTTGTCCGGTTGCTTCTTAGCGGGCGGAGGCGCTGAAGGCTTCTCGTCCTTCTTCTTTTTCTTGAGCTTCGCGTTCTGCGCCGGCGGTGCCTTCACGTCCGACGACGAACACGAACCCTACACATTATTACATATTTTAATTTACATCGAAATAATTGTGTATTAATCTTTGTTTAATGTTTATCTTATTTTTCCTCTAAAACCGATAATATTCTATGGCGCTCCTTATTATTATTTATATAACATAAAATATTTTAGTGTGAATGTTGTATAAGCGAAAATTTCTTTTAATTATGTATTTCTTTCACAGAATGCTTTTGAAAGAAAAAAGGTTTAGAGATTTAAAAACCAAACCAACATGTAAAAAGATGCTAAATACTTTTTTTATGGCAATCTTTTCTGCAACTTACGTTATTATTTATCGTGTAAATCTAATACGAAATAAAATAACAATAAATAATAAAATACACATTATTAAGTATAGACAGGCTTTGAATAATAGTCGAAAATCAAAACTTTTTTGCGTGTGATGGGCGGAAAATGGCCCTTATCGACCCCTTTACAACATAGATTGTTTATAACCTGAATTACCATACAGGATATTCTTCAACGTGGTAAATATTATTCAACCTAGAACTTATAACATTGTTAAAAACATTAAATTCCGAAGAAACCCATCTGCTTAAAACGATTTTATTGTTCATAATGATACATTTAACGCTTGATGGGAGTTTTCGGCAAAATAGTTAATTAAAAGTATTAAAATATATATATTTTTAGAATGGTCTATTTACTAGCCTACAATTGATACCCATATTGTCGTGATAATAAGAAAATTCGCACCCCCTTTTCCCCTATATGCAGACGCCATTTTTACAAATGATATAACATAAGTCACTTTCCAAACTGAGACAATTCTAATGATATGTCGTATATTACAATCCGTCAAGCCGTTTGGGCAGTAGCGCGTACCAAAGAAATTGACATACATACATACGCTCGAAAAACACTACCCTCTTGACACTGTCGGGTAAAAAAGCTAGTCGGGTAAATAAACTTACAAAAAACAATATTATCAAAATGTAAGTAACCGAATGAAATGCACGTCTCGTTATATCAAACACAAAACTCCATGAAAAGAAAAAACAATGTCTAATTAGATCAATTCGTATTGTAACTTTGTTGTTACCTGCGAGTTGGCGTCGATGCCGCTGTCGCCCTCCTCCTTGGCGGCGGGCTCGTCGTCCGGCTCGCCGCCCTCGGAGCACTCGCCGAGCGCCTTCTCGCTGTATTCGCTGTTCTTGTCGTTCTCCGCCTGCAATTTGCGACGCTCCTCCTATTTCATAGGTTTATGCTTTGCTTTAACGGGTAGATGGGCCCCCGCTCGCGACCTTGCCACCTTTTGTTGATGTTTGCTTGCAACTACTCTGCTTCCCCTCGTCGCGATTTGATATTCGACTCGATATATTAATGTCCGGACATTACCGTCTACTTGTAATTACATTGTAAGTATCGTAACAGTTGGATGACGAAGCATTAAAAAGCAAAGTGAATAATAATGCATGAATTAGTATGAAAAGCGAACCTTAACCGCATTCAAGCTCTCATGCATTGAGTAATTATGGAGAAAATTTATACTCCAGGAAAATTAACTGGATATGAAAATTACTCAACATTCGTGGTGATAAGGTCGCGCGCAGAGAGCTGGTTGTTGATGTTGGTAGTTCGGCGAGTGTTGTGCAAAAAGATGATTTTTTAAATAAGTTTTTACGTATTTTTTTTTTACGAAAACGGTATATATTTACACAATATATGTCAAATATTTTTAAGGAGTTCAATAAGTTTGAGAATCGAGTCTATCACTAATCAACAATCATCGCGATTGGATCCGGGAAGCTAACGTATTGGCCACTAACTCAGACCTCAATACTTGAGGCATGTGGTGGAGTAGAGACCGGCAAGGTCGTCTACGAACTCAAAACTAACGTAAATGTAACTTTAACAGGAGAACTATATCAAGCTGCGTGGCAATGAGTTAATGACATTGATGTTGATATGGAATATCTTGGTATCATACAATGAGTGTGATATGTGTCTATGACCAATGCGTATCTGTGTGCGATGTTTGTTGGTATTGCGATATTTGCGTGGAATGCATATCGATACGAGAAGTGTGTCAGATAAGATGTACTAGTGTACGTTCTGTGTCTGTGTGTGTTGTTTGTCTGTATATGTTGATGCATTTCTGAGTGTTACGTGTGTCTGAGGTGTGATATGTCTGAATATGGTGCATATCTGTGTGTGGTGTTTCTGTATACAGTCTATTAATGCGGTATCAATGTGCGATGTATGTTGATGTGCGATGCGCTTCTGAGTGTGATGTGTGTTTGAATGTGTTACATATCTGTGTGTGGTGTTTCTGTATACAGTCTATGTGTGCGGTATCAATGTGCTATGATGTCGGTATGCCATATGTGCCAGTGTGTAATATGAGTCTCAGTGCGACGTGTGTCTCAGCGTGGTGTGAGTCTGTATGAGCATCGATGTGCGACGATGTCGGCGTACAGAATGCTCGTATCATGCTATACAATAGCAAGTCCACACACGCACCTTCTTCTCCATCTTCTTCTTCTTCTTCCTCTCGCGGCGGCGCGCGGCGGCCTGGCGGCGGCTCTCCTCGCGGCAGCGCTCCGCGTCCAGCTCCTCCAGCAGGATGGTCGCGTTCTGGTTGGCTCTAGCCGCCTGGGTCTCCTTCGCCGCGCGGATCACGCGGACGCACTCCTGACACTTCTCGAGGAGCTCCTTATCGGAGATGGTGCAGATGTACCTGCGGGGATGTGAAACACACGGTGTTATTTGATGTGAACTAAAATGTGAACGATGTCTGTAAAAAATATAATTTATAAACTTGCTGTTGTAAACTTCTTAACTTCTATTGATCATAACAATACTACGAGATTCGTATATTTTCCCCGACAACGTCACCCGAAGATGACGATTACCAATCACATTCAGATCTACTTACTGACAAGTTATATGCTAGGTTCAATCAAACTTGTTATACAATCTTCGATATTTAATTGCAATAGTTAACAATTCAATCCCCTAGGAGCATTTAACTTAACCATTATATAAAATTTAACTATAAATGAGCAGATAAAATATTATACTAGTATAACGTGTACTATATCCATAAAATATACCATATATATACCTTGTCATTTCCTGGTCCGAAGGGAATTGCGTGACGACGCCGACCATCCATTTGACCACTTTGGTGTGGCCCTTCCGGAAGGCGGCCATCAGGCAAGATACCTAAAATACATTGAATAGTACTTGGTTATATGAAAATCTCAAAACAAATACAACTAAAGCATAGTATGTATAAGATTTGTAAAATTACGATAATTTATTTTATTTTGTAACGGCCATTATTTTGCCGCGTAAATATGCCGAAATATCGGCAGTAAAGAAGATAAAATCACGTATCGTATAGTAAAAAATAAAGTTTTGCGCGTCCATGTCCGTACATAGCATAAATTTGCAAAAAAAATATGTTAATTTATTTTTAAGCAACTGCAGAACATTGATAGTGGTAAATACAACATGTTTACTGAGGAATCTGTTTTTCTAATATTATAAGTTTTTGTAACTCTTATCACGCAAAAGCGACGGATCGGATTTCGCTGCAAAATTCAGCGAAATTCGAGCCATTCTTTTGCGTGCACAGATAGTTTATGACCTGATTTAACACATGGAATACTCAATACCGTAGTAAACATAATCGAAGCGGGCGGAGCCTCGGGAATAGCCTAAAATTAAATAAATTATTCATATCGGTGTTCGTACCTTTCTATTGTCCTGTGAGTCGATGTCCGCGCCGGCCGCGTACAGCATCTCGACGACGGCGAGGTGGCCGCCGTTGGCCGCCAGCCACAGCGGGGAGTTGCCTTTTTTGTTCTTCACCTCCACCGCCGCCCGCCTGGTTATATGTTTTTAAAGTTTTGTCAAAGTTTTTTATAAGCTTTTTTATATAATACGATAGGTTACACACTACACTGTACATTTATATTATACATATATAATGGGATCCTTTTTCTCTTCTTTTTCAGCTTAAAAAAAAGCAGTATATAACCTGTTGCACTTTATATTAAAAATTGATTGCTACACTGGAATAAGCAAGTCAAAAATTCTGTAGAATTTTTTTAGTTGTGGGTGATCCACATAATATTTAAATTATATACATTAAAAAATCAGCAAACGCAGTAATAATGGAAGAAAATAGTATTAGTTTAAAATAAACTTTCGGGAAAATATATTTTTATATAGAATTGACGCTTTACTGCAATAAGCGTGCGCAACTTGTATTTTTGTTATAAATAACACGTCCCCGATAAAAAAAAACAACGCACATGAATAATTCTGATTCTAACGAAGATTACCTCTGCAGCAGCAGCTCGACGAAGTTAGTGTGCCCCTTGTCCGCGGCGATGGTGAGCGCATTGTCGCTCGACAAGGGGGCACCGGCGGGGCGTTGACGTCCGCGCCCATGTCAATAAAATACCCCACACGCCCAAATAAAAAAAAAAAACATCGCACTAGAGTGATTCCCACAAAGATTACCTCTGCAGCAGCAGCTCGACGAACTTGGTGTGCCCCTTGTCCGCGGCGATGGTAAGGGCGGTGTCGCGCGACGAGGGCACCGGCGGCGCGTTCACGTCCGCGCCCTTGTCGAGCAGCACTCGTCCCACCTCCACGTAGCCACCGCTCGCGGCCTCCATCAGCGGGGTGAGGCCGGTCTTGGCGCGGTGTTCCACGTTCGCTTTGCGGTCTAGCAGCAGGCTGACCACCTCGTGACGACCTGAGTGTTGCGGAGCGATTAATAGATAATCCAAATCTGAGTTTCGTAATCTATGCCAGTGACAGACTCGTGTGTGTGACAGTTTTTTTTTATCTATGGCAAAACTGTCTGTACAATTTGTCAATTCAATTTTTATTCACTCAGTACGCTATTACTGTTACAACGACCTTTTGTAGTATTTATATTTTGGCACCATATATCCTCTAATAAACCTACTAAGGGAGGGGAGGGAGGATGTGTTATGTCGAGGTCCAAGATAGGTCACGACATGATGACGACACATAAAATCTGAATTAACGTTCTCATAACGAGATATTTGTTTTTTTTTTTTTTTAAATAAACTATACTTGTATCCTTGAAACATAAAATACCAACAAGATGTTAGAAATTATATGTTTTTTACCAAAATATTACTACATGAAGGTGTGTGAAATTATATAAATAAGCTGACAGTACATAGACTGACTTGAATACTTATTAGCTGTAATTTAAAGAAAGCTCAAAAGCTTTCATAAGAATGCCATAACAAACAATGTCGCAATAACGTAATATAACTAAAAAAAACAACATATTACTATAAAATATACTTTCAATAACAGCAGCACTCGAATCTAAAATCAATCTAGACTCCTAATCCAACAAAGCGTTAGAAAACAGCAACATACCTTGGAAGCAAGCGAGCGTGAGCGCGGTGTTCCTGTTGGTCTCGATCTGGGCGTTAATGTCGGAGCCGCAG
This sequence comes from Cecropterus lyciades, assembly GCA_002930495.1. Classification (NCBI taxonomy): domain Eukaryota; kingdom Metazoa; phylum Arthropoda; class Insecta; order Lepidoptera; family Hesperiidae; genus Cecropterus; species Cecropterus lyciades. The sequence goes on from MOOZ01001275.1 coordinate 38,517, forward strand.
TCGAGCAGCAGCCTCACGGCCGCCGTGTGACCGTTCATCGCGGCCAACATCAGGGGGGATATGCCGAGTTTCGAGCCTGTGCGGGAGTTGATTTCCGCCTGTCGGATCGAACAGATTGAAAATAAATATATTTTTCATGTTATTCAATTTGAATACAGGAGTACAATTATGATACAAGAAACAGAAATACGTAAATAAACAGATGTTAAAAGTTTTAGTAATGTTCTATAAATCTTAGTTTTTCAACGTCTATAATTAACTAGGCTTCATCTGTTTTTCTAACACTTCTGGTGTTAGGCCTTCCGCTATCAAGCGTCAACTTTGAGTGCAATTGTAAGGAAGAGCTTAACTATTCGATTCAGAGTAAAGTCATGTTAGCAAATTTATTACAATACATTAAAGCGGTGCGACAATTTAACGCGCCATTAATCGTTAGCGCTCGACCACGATCCTACGCTTGGCTCTGCACGACAGCGTTGGGCATATTTACATCGAAATCAGACACATACATTTGTTTTAAACGCTGATACTTGCGGCACATTACAATAAGTATCATTACCAAGCCTATTTTTTAATTTTAAGCAAACACTGGGAGACGCTGTTGCGTGCATTGCGGGTTGCTAATTTATGCTTTGGTAAGGGCGGGGAAATTTACTCTCGTCCCCATTACACTTATCGGACTTACCTGATGATGCAACAACAGGCGGTTAAACATCATCAGCCTTGAACGTTGAGTCTCGCTACCGGAACATTTTCAAACAACCGCCGGAATACACGGCGCGTTGCAAGTTGCGAATTTTTGCGTTGCGACGGACGATGATTTTGGGGGTGCGACATCGCAACGCTTTTATATCTGTCGTTCTTATTACCTGGTGGTGCAACAGCAGGCGGATTATGTTCACGTAGCCGCCGGACGCGGCGAGCGACAGCGGCGTGTAGTCGGACACGTTGCGGTGCTCCTTGTTAGCGCCGCGGCCGAGTATCAGCTCGACGACCTCGTAGCGGCCGCCGGAGCACGCGAGCGACAGCGGCGTGTCCTTGGTGCGCTCCGACTGCGCCTCGATGTCCGCGCCGTGGTTCAGGAGGATCTCGACTATCTTCTCGTGGCCCGCCGTCGCAGCCAGGATCAGCGGGGTGAAGCCCTGTACGCACACGATTTCACATTTAATTGCATTTTACATAACGCCAAAGGTTTATCATGCAATTTTCATTTAGTATATATTATATAAATTTAGAATCGTTACCATAGTCATGGCTAGCACAGATCCGCTCAATTAAATTTCCAATGGTGACAATATCGAAACAACGTAACTAAAGAATAGTGACACGCTAAAAGATTTTGAAAAGTTCAATCTATGTAAAGGAGTGTATACAACGCGAATTTTGTAGTGACACAACGGCGCCGACCTGGTGTAAACCCCCAAGTCTTTCGCCGTAGGTGGCAAACACATTGAGTTCACACATCAACCGGCTAGCCTCACATTCGGCACGACGTAGTCGTTTTACAACGACCGACTGGCCAATGTGAACGCGCCCTAATAGCGTACCTTCTTGTCCCGGTGCTCGATGTCGGCGCCGCGCGAGAGCAGCAGCTCGACGAGGTCCTCGTGTCCGCCGGCGCAGGCGAGCGTGAGCGCGGTGTCGTGGTTGGAGTCGGTCTCGCCGTCCACGTCCATCGCGGAGTAGGCGGCGGGCGCGGGCTGCGGGGGCGTCGCGCCGCCGAACGCCTCCGCCCGGCCGCCGCGCGCGCTGCCCGCGAACCGACCCTAAGCACACACACGCAAACCTTTACTCCAAGCTCACTATCGACAATATAATAATTTATACTATTAATAGTTTGTTTTAATTTCAATATTGACTTAAACTGATATATATCGTAAATTGTGAATAAATAGTAAGGCTAAGGTATGATACTGGTTTTTTACTAATGAACACAGTGGTGTTCCCTAGAAAAAAAAAACGAATAACAAACACATTAACATGTAAGACAGTTGCCTTCTGTATCAATTTGTTTATTAAATTCGTTGGATCACCTGTTTGTCACGCACATGAGAATCAAAAACTATTTTGTTCCTAAATTCTATCATGGCAACTTTTCGCAACTCAAGTGATCGTTGACGACACTAGTATTTCTGTATTTATCCAGCTCCCAATAGCCTGGCGACAGACCTCCCTTCGATAAAATAAAATTAAAATTAAGTATGATTAAATTACATGAATGAATCAGTATAGTAATTACTTATTTAAACAGAGTTTACTAGGTAAACAATTTCCAAAAAGAAAAAATAGGAAGCCTTGATTCACATCTGGACCTCGGAATTGTTAAACAAGTGTACTAGGTTAGTACTCGTATGTAACAATCGTCTGATTCTGTACAAAGTGTCACCTTCTTCTTGAGCGCGGTGGACGCGTTCGCGTGGTGGTGCTGGTCCCGCTTGGCGTGCGGCGCGGCGGGCTGCGCGCCGGCCGCGCGCGGGCCCATCTCCTTCGCGCGCAACGCAAGGCTTTGCAAGAACCCCTTCCTGTAACACCACGATTTTTGTTACACTTCTTTCATAACGATGTACGATGCGTGCGGTTCATCTTTTAGTGAGCCATTGCTGCCCGTCTGTAAGACTTCATATAGAGCAGTAATCGTACTAAAGGCACTGTATCCTTAACATAAAACGGATTAATTTCGCATTGTGCGGTTGTTCATGCACACACAGCAGCAATACTAAAGTTAGCCGTTTTCCTTCTTTATCAGCCCTTTGAAATCCATCGCTGGACATAGGCGATGGCCTAATGGGGGTTTATGCCAATAGCCACCGCACCTAGCATGCGTGTTGCTGACCGCGATGGGTTGTGATGTTACACAGAACGACGCTGCTACCTATCTCTTGGATTTTGTTCCTTAGTTGGCTTCGACATCCGCGGAAAGATTACTCCGGTGCTACACCACAACGGCATATTCGGTTTTCCTTAGTCACATAAAAAAAAATATCATGCTAATAAGGGTGACCATCCTTTAAGCTGACCTGTAAGCGTTGCAGTTGACGTCGGGCGGCGGCAGGGCGAAGTGCGGCAGCGGGTCGGGCTGCGCCGGCGGCGCGGGCTGCGCGGGCGGCGCGGGGGGCTCCACTGCACTCGCCGCCCCCTGCAACACAAGTAATCATTTTAATCTCATTTATTAAAAAAATACTCATACATAATTATTATTTGACTGCCGCTTTGAAGGGTGTTTCACCTTCTTTAAACCTAATTATAACTTAACCTCGCATTATAACGTTGTCTAACGCTGCGATGTGGTATTGTAAAAATGTTGATTTTTACGATACCACATCACAGCGATCTTAAAAATATATACGTAAATATTGATAATGCTTATGCTGTGTTATTTCAATTTCAATCATGATGATCAGTAATGGATGAGCTCAGTATTTAAGTTTATGAAGGTATGTTCAATGTTATGTAGAGTCCACAATATGATGGGCGACATACCGCGATCTCCTGCGGGTGATGGGCGTGCCAGTCGGCCGTAAGCGCCTCCTCGGCGGCGGCGAGCAGGCGACGCGCGTGTCGCTCCTCCCCCTCCACCTCGCGCGCACCATCGCCCTCCGGTAACTTCGATGTGAGGATCTCGTGGGACTTTTGCTGCATCACCTGTTGTTTTTTTATAAAGGAATTAGTAAACGAGCGTGCTATCCATTTGATGTTAAGTAGCCAGCATCAACCTTTTTTTTTTGATAAGGTAGCTAAGGAGCGTGCAAGCCGGTCGTACTACACTGGTTCTAACATAGGTGTTAGTATTACTTTCTTATATATAACTACACAATCACAAACTTATGGCTTTCAATACAATAAGGCATAAATGAATGACAAGGTTGGTACTTTACAAACAAACATTGTGATGATTAGTGATCACTGTCGCCCATGGGTATTTGCAATCAACTCATTTTAGAAAACCCGAAGCCGATCGCGTAAGTATTGCCATTCCTGAGGATTACTTCAACTTATATGAACCACAATTAACCGCGAAGCTGACGTTACACTAGTGTATTATTACATACAGTAGTGTAACGTCAGCTTCGCGGTTACATGCAGCACTAGCGCAGCTCGTTGGGCAGCAGCGCGATGAGCGAGGGCACCTCTCGCTGATATAACATAACCAGTGTATAAACTTCAGCTTCGTGAGTTACCTGCAGCACTAGCGAGCGCAGCTCGTTGGGCGGCAGCGCGACGAGCGAGGGCACCTCCCGCTGCAGGTAGGCGAGCACGGCGCCCAGCTCGCGCGCCTCCACCGCGCCCGTCGCGTCCTCGCCCGCCGCCGCCGCGCCCGCGCACGCCGGCTGCGCGCCCGCCACCGCCTGGAAACAACACCACATGTAACACTATACGACCATGGGGTAATTCCTCCCTTGACAATTTGCACGGACAAAGATACCCACGACACGTGAACGATCCTTGCTCCCCCCTCCTTTCCTACCGCTTATATACTTATCGTATTTTTGAGATGAGGAGAGTAAGAACTCCTACATAAATTAATACATGGCCGGCATTATCAGATACTTTTGAATACTTTCTTGGTCGCACCGTTTGATAACAATAAATACAACAACAGAGTAGAAAGTGTTCACGCAAACTGTGTAAGTATTTAATAAACGCGCACGTATGGATGCACGTTTTTTATAATACAGAATCAATTAACGGTAATGTAATCCACATAATGGTAAATGGTCATTACTATCCATGCACCCTTTACTATAACACTTGGAGGAAGGTTCAAACGAGATGACCGGTGAGGAGATACTTCATAAAAAGATAAAACATTTCACTAATTAAAGCGAAGCGAAAAATAGTGACGCAACTATGAGCAACAATATTTTATTGGTTATTTATAAAACATCTCTACACTCCGCTCATATTTGGTTTGGTAGATCGCACAGAAAGAGATAATATATAATATTTAGCAGGATACTAAGTTGGTCACCTCAAACTTTTATCATTTTTTTTTTATCTTTATCATTCACAGATTGTTTGCAGTGCTGAACATCACGGTAGGATGGTTTTCGTGTTAACGCATTTAATAGCTCAATGCAATAGCACATGAAGTCTTGCAGACAATAACGTTAAATTTTCTTTAAGGTAATCAATACCTAAAATAAGTAGTAAGTAAAATTGAACCCCATTAAAAATGGTGAAAGAGAAGACAAATGCAAAATATATTACACAATTATATGCGATGCTCATACATAAAACGATAAATAAGTCGTTGATTTGTTTATTGTTTTATGTATCAAGCCGTAGCTTACCTGAGGCATATAGGCATCAGGCCTCTGAAGGTCATATTGTTGCTGCTGCTGTTGCTGTTGCAACTGCTGTTGTTGTTGTTGATGGAGAAGCTGTTGCTGCTGCTGCTGTTGCTGTTGTTGAAGATTTTGCTTTTTCTGTTGCTGTGCCTGTTGTTGCTGCTGGTGTTGCGCTTGTTGCTGCACCTGTTGTTGTTGCTGCTGTTGTTGTAGCGCCGCCAACTGCTGCAGCTGTTGATGCTGTAGTTCTTGCAGTTGGTGCTAAAAATTACACGTATAATTTGTCTATCATTATTATTCGAGAGGTCAAAAACGAAACTAACACAATTTGCCTTTTGTCTTTACGAGGATTTGTGTCATCTAAATATACTTCTATATTAAGTGGGCGTCAAACTAAACGACAAAACAGTAGTAATTTCAGTATACAATAATTCCCCAGTCTTTACTTGCGACTGTAATATTGAATGCGCTATTTAACAGCATAATTAGCTAATTACTTAAATTCAATAAACATTGCTAATAAGATTTTTTGGTATGTTCTAAGATATACATCGATATAACATACGATAGATTAAACTAAAGTATATCGATTACAATCCCGAACTACAAAAGGTATAATTCCCGGCACGAATCTTGAACTCCGCGGCGTTAATTGCGTAGATTTTTTTTTTATTAATCCGCCAGAACACGAGTATAAAGTATCATTGTTCCGATTAGCTCTTAACATCGTTCCGAATGAATCATTCAGCGCATCGTTACACCTATACGCACACTCACGTGCGTATACATACCGCTCACCCACACCGAGGTCGGAGCTCGAGTGTCGTGCCGGGAACTATGTGTGGATCTTTAATGTTCACCTACATCGTTAACATGTTGCCCGAGGCGCTGCAACGCTTCCAGTAGGAGGTACTTGCAACCGAACTTCGCGTATTTTCGCGTCGCTTTAACGCGAGGCCGGTCTTGTATGGGCGTGTTCTATATCATATTGATGACGTAAGTGAGAAAAACAAGTAATTTCACATTTTCACTCAAGAGAATTGTGTTAGAAAAAACGCTTAAACGTAAGAAATACGGGTTATAGAACGACTGTTGTACACGTTCCATTGGTATTAGTAAAATTGTACGTACATTGAAACAGTACGCGATAATTTGCATAATAACAACAATAAATATGATCACTTGCATGTTTGAAATTGACGTGCATATGTTGCAAACAATGACAGAGGTTAATTCAGGAAGCACATTGTTACGATTATTTTTATCAAAATTATTCACTTTCGTTGCTGCTCAACAAAACGATATAAGCACGGAAACACGGCATTTTGCACATACGGTTTGAACGGGAAGTTTTTTGACAATATTTTATAACGCATACAATTTGTGATGAGTGGAATACGATTTCTTGAATTACGATATTCTTAAAATCTAATCATAGAAAATAATAGGCCGATAAAATAGAGATAGAATCTGCCGGTATCGACACAAAACACACATACATACAAATGCTAAATTTATTAACTTTAGAGATAAACCAAGATAACTCGGAAGTGTAGCTCGATCGGCAATATAATATATTAATCCATGTAATGAAATAAAACGTTGCCCCTCTACACTTTCTTAAATAGTACATTTCCGAGTTGCCCAATGGTTTTGAATTAGACACAGAAATTGTTTACACCGACGACTTTTGTATGCGTATTTACGTGAATAGACATTCAATATTAATTTAATTCGTCCAAGCAGTGATCTCAGACGGAGGCTAGTATTTTAAGCGACTTTATTAGAGGCTCGAACCGATCGCATATTAAGTATGTTTCAACAATAAATAGGACCCGTCTTGCACTTACTGTCAAGGCATTTTGCCTATTGTATCCTTTATAACTGAAAAGCAATACCATTCACGGTAATACACATACAATATTTATACAAATTTAATCGCACTTATAACCGACTTCAAAATGGACTTTGTATAAATTACATAAAATTTCCAGCAATGAAAAGGGTGACTTTGGACTCTCCTTTTTCACCGAAAAATATATAGCAGAGGAGACATTTAAATATATCAGAGCTTTGAGAACGACACGCAAGTTTAAATTGCAATTAATTTTCGCGATTTTAATCTTCATCCTTGATAAATTGAAGTCGGTATAATTTTTCGTAATATTTCACATGAACTATTAACTTACCTGGTTAAGGTTAGCGGCTAGCTGCTGCACTGGGAACAGTTGCTGCGGTGGCGGGTACGGCGGGGTGGCGGGGGGATGGATCGTTGTCACACCTGTTATTAACATATTTGTTAATACTCACGTTCGCTCCTACACTTGCGGATATGTATCATTGGTTAATGATTTATATTTTAGTTGAATATGGGCACGCAGTGTGTAAAACCAACGCCAAATAAATGAAGCTTCCTAACAGAAGCGTTACTGTAATGAGTACTATATTTTTCCATACTTTACTGTTATTTTTGGTACTCCTTTCAGATTTACATTGCGATAGAGCGAAAAATGGTTGTGTTGATGATGCTTATACAAACCCCGTACAAAGAATTCTTCCTCCCTCAATTTTACACATTTTTGATAATTTATGAATCGATAAGTTGTATGATCAACATAAGAACTATGACGAAATATACGTTTTATGGTTAGAGCTATTATGTCGATATATACAAGCGTGAATAATAAATTACATTCTTGCCATATGAACATTTGTTACTGCTTTGTAATAATATAATATACCGAAGTAAGCAACAACATTGTACGATTAACGAATTTTATATTTTACTTCTAATTAGCTGTTTTAATAAATATATATCTGTGTTGTCAAAATACCAAATATACTTCTTATATACTTTCTATTATTAAATTATTTAAAAACATCATATCATGTAAACAATTAATTCCAGTGTGGGGCTATGAGTGTAGAAAGATTTTTTTTCATAGTATGGACGTAGCAAACGAGCATGCAGTCCACTTGATGGTAAGTGGCTACTGACGCTCATAGACATCTGCAATCAACCCTAGGTATGGTCAAGGTCTTTCCTAAGGTTAGCCACAGATGCGTTGCTACCCCTAAGGACTAAGATGGAATGCCTCGAAAATGTATGTCTCCCTTACCACACCCTTCAGACCAGAACACAGCAGCGCATAACACTGCTGTTGTGGCAGAAATAAGTGTGGCGGTGGTGCCTCCGGTGTCGAACCGCAAAGAGTTCTACCACCTTCAAAAATTATAAGAGGTATTATTGTAATGATCAGTATACGCCAATCAGTGACAGTCCCACACACAACAGACTTTACGTATTATTAACAAAAGTATGCATTGTTTATTGTCTATTAAGTCTTTTTAAAAATTTCAACTTCAATATCAATTATCGGAATTGATTTTGTTAAAAAAAGTTAATATTGCACGTGGCTTCGTACTCTACATTACACAGTTACATGGTGGTGATGCTGCCTTATTGATATTTGCCTAGAAAATACCTATCCGATCTTACCTTGAATACTATCTGTACATACCAAGTAAACATACATGTTTTTAATTCGAAATGGTAACCCGTGTGTTTATTACTGAGCTCGATGTGGAAATGTTACAGTCTTGTTATTATTGGTGCGCAACAAACAGCAAACAAAACTTAGCAAACGTAGTATCATACATGAAGCACAAATTAGTACTGTTACCGGTTATGATACATCTAACACTTGGATAAACTATGATCTGAGCTCTAATTAATATTTGATACAAACAAAGAAATTGAAAAGTAAATAATGTCAGGGGCATAATAAGAAAAAAATGTTTAATAAAATGGGATGTCTTATTTTTTTTTTTTTTATAGTATGGAAGTAGCAAACGAGCATGCAGCCCACCTGATGGTAAGTGGCTACTGCCGCCCATGGACATCTGTAAGCAATCCTAGGTAAG
>MOOZ01001275.1:50145-64141 GCA_002930495.1 Cecropterus lyciades
CCCTGAGGACTAAGATGGAATGCCTCGGAAAGTATGTCTCCCTTACCACTCCCTTCAGACCAGAACACAGCAGCGCATAACACTGCTGTTATTAGGCAGAAATAAAATTGAAAAGTAAATAATGTCAATCAGGGGCATTATAAGAAAAGAAATGTTTAATAAAATGGGATGTCTTATTTACAATTAATTTTATTTCATTTAAACCAATTGTAATGCATTGAGTCTTGTTTAGTCCAAATCAAACTCAAGTTATATATACAAATATATCCAATCAGTTAATTCCCAATTTCTAAGGGATAAACCCTTGTTACTTATGTAAATCATATTCATGTACTATAAATATAATTCATTAAAGTGGAGTGGACGTAACAACAATATCTTTATTCAAAAATTCATTTTTAGTTTTATAAAACTAGAATAGTTGATAGAGTGAATTGAAATTTTTAGACATCATTGCATTTATATGTGTATAAGAGTGTTTAATATATGATTTAGTTAGTTAGTCAGTGAGTTTGTGCAAATGGGCCAGAATACAGTGAAAGAAATCAACAATGAAATAAATTCCACAGAATTTCCTTAAAAATTAGAGCTCAAATCAAAAGCAAATACCGAACACCAAACTCCATCACACCCCACATGGATGTACTGATGACATAGGCGGGTAAGTGGGCTGGGGGAGATGTTTGGCGAGGGTTACGTGTTCGTACAGAGTGCGGCGACTTGCCTTGCGCGCAGAACTGTAGGTCGAGGGCGTGCAGCGCCGACGTGGCCAGCGTCGGCGGACCTTGAATAATCTTAGCTTAAGTACGTGTACAGTGAGAGCCTGAACGATCGACGTGGCGTGTAGCGTCTAATGTGTTTTCATGACCATCATTCATTCAGAGGTAAGTGTTTTGCGATTCAATTTTAAATATGACTTAAAAAAAACTATCATTTTAAATTCATTTAATGTGTTCAAATAATAGAAAAACAAACATGGTCTTGAATGGTTAAACACATGGATTAAACCATGTATGCTGTGTCTTAATGAATGTCATTCACTGAGAGAAAATAATAATTGTAATACAATTGTCATTCTACACTTTACAGTTGCATTCAAACAAAATAAAAAAACGGAATTGTGAATATGTATATTTTATTAAATGGCCTATAATTTTATTCCCATAAATGAAAATATAAACGATGTCTTTAATGATTAATAATTCAGGTAAATATGTGTGTTCTAGTGTGTATGTGTGTGTCTATAATAAAATGGATAATATATCTAAAATACAGAAAATATTCTTACCGGTGGGATCAGCTAATTCGAGCATGCTCCTCTCAGTCTCTGGCAGTGATTCGTTGCGTGGCTGACCCGCTAACGCATCGGGCCTCTGCAAAATTATAATAATCTTATAATTCATATCTTGTCTTGAAAAAAGATTAAATTAACATTTTATTTAACATAAATGTTCTTTGATCATGTCATTTTTTTCTACATATTTACATATTTCTTTACAAAGTCTTATACTCTTAAGTGTCAAGGATCAAGTCTACAAAATATTTAGTAAATCTAGGATATATCAGCGAGTGTCTAAAAAAGAACAACTTTAATAGAACTGATAATCTACAAATTTAAATAATATACACAGTTATGATAATATACGATTCAAAATTACCACGTATTGAATATCTTCGTGATTATTTACTTAACACTCACACATATCAGTTTCTCAATTCCATGTTTACTTTTAAATTTCTTGGTAACATCCATCCACGTAAATCCGGGAGGAAGGGATAATTTTGCTATATCTTGATGATATATCTAATTTGAAGAAAAAGTGTGAATTAACATTTGATACCATTTGATTGATACTACATTCGTTTATTACCTATATGTAGGGAAAATATCAAGTTACTGCAATATTAAATACGAAAAGTTTAAACTTGCAAAGTATACATAAGTATGCAAACCTTCAACTATAGAATTGCGAATATGCGAGTCAAAAGATAATTATAAAATATTATATTGAATTTCAAATTATTTATTGTAACACGGTAAAATGATCTGTTTTTCTCTGTTATTTAAAACATAGAACATTGTGACATAAGGTTTTTTTTATATCATCACGTTGAGAAAGTTGGTTTGTAAAATGCTTTGTTTCAATGTGTGTGCTTACGTGAAATGAATATCAAGACCTTTATGAATTGAATTGAATCACGATTAAATTTCACAAGAGTTAAAGAAAAAATGATATTTCTGTATCGTGTAACGCGATGCGCATATGTAACGTCGTGTGCCGTGCACATTACCCGGTCGTCGAGTATGAGACATATATATGTTACGTCGTGTGCCGTGCATGTTACCCGGTCGTCGAGTATGAGACATGTATATGTTATGTCGTGTGCCATGCACGTTACCCGGTCCTCGGGTATGAGACATGTACATGTTACGTCGTATGACGTGCACGTTACTTGGAAGTCGAGTATGAGACACGTGCACGTTACCCGGTCGTCGAGTATGAGACACGTATAAGTTATGTCGCGCGACGTGTACGTCACCTGGTCGTCGAGTATGTCCGGCGGCGGCGGCAGGTGGTGGTCGGAGTGCGCGGGCGGCGCGCGGCTCTTGCGCGGACACTTGTGCTTGCCGGCCGGCGCCGCGCCCGCGCACGCCGCGCCGCCGCCGCCCGCCGCCGCCGCGCCGCTCGCCGCGCCCGCGCCCTTCTTGCGAACTGCGCAACATTGAAAATACGTGAATCGAAGACTTCAAAATATTCCTTTCAACCGTCAATCTCCGCAAGCGGCGAAGATTGAATTTTAATAACAAATGTGTCTAAGTTTATTTTTTTATATATATAATATGGAAATAGCAAACGAGCATGCAGCCCACCCGATGGTAAGTGGCTACTGCCGCCCTTGGACATCTGTAATCAACCCCAGGTAAGATCAAAGTCTCACCAAAGGTTGGCCTTAGATGTGTTGCTACCCTTGAGGACTAAGATGGAATACCACGGAAAAGTATGTCTCCCTTACCACCCTTCAAACCAGAACACAACAGCGCATAACACTGCTGTTATTAGGCAGATATTAGGTATGGCGACAGTGCTTCCGCAGTCGTTAGAGTTCAACCGCTTCCAAAATTGTACGAAAATTTGCTGAAAAATGTAATTGTAGTGCCAAATTTCGCTTAACGTCGACATTTGCAATGCCAAGCGAATGTTTTGTGACTTAGCGATAATTATAGCTAAAAACGATGCCTTTGGTTTTATTTGGGAAGATCAAAAAACTAGCCTAGAACTATGTATGTTATAGATAAGTATGACAATAGTCAGTCGAATCGCACTGGTTTTTCTACCGGTAGAATACAGGATGAAAAATATACATTGTAAACAGGAGTAGAACAAAAATCTAAAATTAAAATAGTCCTTTTACGTTAAATTTCTAATCTTAAATTTTGTAAAATTGAGGAAAATTACTGTTTCATTTTCGTAAGTGAAAAAGTAATAAAAATCTTAGCGATACTAGCTTACTGAATCAGAATGGCAAACTTATACCATACTAAGATTACAAGAAACTAATTTTTTTTGATACTGAAAATGTACTCACCATCAAGGTAAACCTTGTTGAAGTTAGCAGGAAGGTCCGGCGCGGGCGCTAACGCAGGCGCGGGCGCCGGCGCCGGGGCGGGGGCCGCTGCGTGCTGCTGCAGGGGGTGCTGCGGCTGCGGCAGCGCGTGCTGCGGTTGCAGCGGCTGCTGCAGCGGCGGCTGCTGCAGCGCCTGCTGCGGCTGCGGGAGTTGCTGCTGCAGCGCGTGCGGCGGCTGCGGTTGCTGCGGGTGTTGCGGGTGCGCGGGCAGCAGCGCTCGCTGCGCGGGCGCGCCCGGCGCGGGCGCGTGGCTCAGCCCGAGGGACGCCGCCTGCGCTGCGCTCAGCCCGCCGCTTTCCTCAGCGCCCGTGTTACCTGGTAAATCAATTGTGGATTAATCTACTGACGTTTTCCATTGTCGTATATTAAATTTATACTACAACTTTTAAGGTGGTAGAACTCTTTGTGGTCAAGTTAACATCTCAATCAATTTGTCTATGCTACTAAAACACTGTAATAGCAGAGGAATGCATTAAACCAATGGTGTAATACAAAATGTTGCTTTATGTACTTAACGTACATCAAATTGTAATGATGAGTGGCAATTACTTTCTGCGAGTTACGGATTAGTATAACCAAAACCGAAGAAGACTGCGAGTAACCGCTGTATTCAGATGGCTCAGGACCGATCGAAGTGGCGCCAATTCGGGGAGGCATATGTCCAGAAGTGGACTCTCAAAAGCTGACAGATAGATAGATAGCCAAAACCTTAATCTTATTTAGTAATTTTATTATGTTACATGCAAAATGTAAAAGAAGTTTTTTATGTCAAGCCAAGAGTTCATGCAAACGATCCTATATATCATAGCAACTTACTTATGCCTCCAATGTGAAGATAAGTTAAAATTGCATTGTAAATTGTAGCCTTACAATTTGTACATATTTCATCGACGCAGTACTACACGCGCCCTCACTCACCTCTGGGCAACATGACGGAGTGCGGGTAGTCGAGCAGCAACTGCACCACGGCCGTATGGCCACCCTTGGCAGCCTCGATGAGCGTGCTGGAGTTGTCCTTGAGCTTGCGGAAGGGGTCCGCGTCGCACGCCAGCAGGAACTTGACCACGTCCACGTGACCGCCCGCGCACGCGAGCGACAGCGGCGTGTGGTCGCCGTTCGCGGTCATGCGGTTCACGTCGGCACCTTGCTGTGGGGTGTAATGAGTGTGGTTTTAATGATTGTTTAGCATATATCATACATTTTAATGCAATAATTATGTAAGGTCATTTTTCTATCAGATGGAAGTAGCAAATGAGCATGCAGTTTATCTGAAGGTAAGTGGTTACTGTCACCAATGGATATCTGTAAACAACACAGTTGATCACAGACACCTTGCCACTCCCGTGGACTAAGATAGTTGCTTCATATGGAAATGAACCGGTAACCATATCTTTCCACCTCACGCAAGAAATATGTGTGGCGGTGGTACCTCCTCGGTCAAACTACGCTAGTTTTGCCACTTGCAAAATGTACATTGATGTTGTACCTCGTCAACATATTATTGTCCCACTGCTGGGCACGGGTATTCTCTCAGAATGAGAGAGTATTAGGCCATCGTTCACCGCGCTGGCAAAGTGCGAATTGGTAGACTTCACAATGCAGAAAAAAAATGTGGTGCGTTTCTGGTATTCGAACCTCGGACATTCGATTGGGCTATCACTACTCGACGTTGGATGTTGTATCAACTGAGCGAAACGTTGCAGTTAATGAACACAACGTACCTTCCCGACGAGGAACTGCACGGTGCACACGTGTCCCGCGCGGCACGCCTTCATGAGCGGCGTGCGGCCGCCCTCGCTCTCGTGCTCGAGGTGGGCGCCGGCGCGCAGCAGCATCTCCGTCACGTCCGTGTGGCCGTTCTCGCACGCGTACGTGAGCGCCGTGTCGCCCGTCTGCGTTTGGGCGTGCACGTCCGCGCCCGCGTTCAGGAGGTACCTGTGGAATACGACACGTGTCTATCATACTGTTCTAAGCATGAGCGTGCGTGTCCGTCCACGCACTCGTTCAGAAAGTACGTGTGGAATACGAAATGTATCTATCATACGGTTCTAAGCATGGGCGTGAGTGACCGCGCACTCGTTCTGAAAGTACTTGTGGGAATTGATTAGTATCTATCGTATCGTTCTGACAATAACTTTTCGCTATTAAGGTATATATATACACTTTACGTATCGAAACATTACGACACATTATCATTCAAACAATTCCTATTCATTGTGGAGTTGTATCATATCAAAATATTTCATGAATAGCAACTTTTTAATTCAGGTGATATATGATACGAGTGTAGGTCACCCCCGACTAGGTGTACTGATGACCTGATAAAAACGGTGGGCAGATTAGGGTAGGCCTATATCCAGCAATGAAATGGCTTCCGAGGGCTAGACAGATGGATGATACGTCAAATAAAACAGTGATAAAAGCAAATAATAATAATAATAATTACAATAATAAGGAAAATATTAAAAAAAAACACATCTATGAATGTGAATGTTTAAAATGGTTACATAATATAATTAATAATTATTATAATTTATCATTATGGTACAACTTGAATCTAAAAATGATTATTTACCTTTAATAAATTCAATGAAAGACAGAATATAAATGACTCAAGATTTTCAGAACATTTAAATTTGTCGACTAATTACAATCTTGCCGACAACACTGATGCAATATTTCTATCTAACATTACAAAAAAAATATCGAACCGAATTTGATTTGCATCCATCACTTATACTTACGAATGTTCCCAACACGACACACAAACTAACACGAACTCAAAGCACCCACCTAACGAGCTCCACGTGTCCCTCCTGCGAGGCCTCCATGAGCGGCGTGGAGGCGCCGAGCTCCACGTCCGCGCCCGCCTTGATGAGGAAGTCGGCGACCTCGAGGAAGCCGCCGCAGCACGCGAGCGTCAACGCCGTCTCCTGCGTCTCGTCGGTTTGAGCGTTGATCGACGCACCCTGACCGAGAAGCAACGCCACCATCTCCTCGTGACCTGGATGAGAAGTTCCAGTTTAACTGAGAGAATTATCAAGCGGGAATAAAGTATTTAACATTATAAAGGCATCACTCCCAGAGCAAGTCCGTTTTGAATAGAATTTCCGCAATTGCTCATAAAGTGAAAAATGCATTATTTAGTTTCATCTACCACGCACATGAAAAAAAAAACACCAATAAACTAAACGACAAATTTTATTAGAGTGACGGATTTATGGAAACGGGAATGAGATATTAAATTTTATGAGTTTCATCTTCAAACCATCATAAAGTGGTATACGTAGTTAAGATTCCCTCAATCCCTATTGAAGTCGACTGTGCGCAATAGGCTTCAATAGGAATTGAGGAATAATTATTTAAGGGAAATTATTTGGAGAAAGGATTTGGATGTCGATCAAAATGAAATAACAATCAAATGACATAAATCAAAATAACACATCAACATTTTATCAACAATCAATATAAATGTATGTATGGGCGCGTCCACGTACACATTAGTAATACGTTTACAAACGTAAAATCAAGTACCCATTCTTTAAATGTTGTAAATCATTGTACCTTAGTCTAAGACCTTCTTTGTGAGAGAAAATAAACTATTTTGATTTCATTTCATTTCATTAAAATGGTTATTGAGGTATCAGTTACGATTACATCATGGTGTACTAACTGTGGTGTTTAACTTCATGTCTTTCCATCGCCTTTGGTTTTAGTGAGAATTATCACCCCAAAATCTTAATTATCTCAAATCATAATCATATCGAGCAAAATAGTTTATTATATTTATAGATCGAAAGCAAAATTCTGAATATTAAAAAAAAGTATATGCTTTTGCCGTCATTGGTGTGTGTGACGTCATAAATCGATTACGCAGACATAAATTATAGCGTACTACTGCAGGCAGTCGGCGCTCGTCATGCACATATCAATTTATAAATGTAATTGCATATGTGTACGTGATGCTATATAGAAATGAGCTAGACTCGTAGTATTTTTTTTATCATGATTTCAAGTAGAGAATGGAAGTAGCACACGTGCATGCCACCTGATGGTATGCGGTCAATATCCCCTATGGATGTTCATAAATAATGCCCGATACAATTAAACTACCACATCCACCTGCTTTATTACACACGTCCAGCGACAGGAGCATTGTTAACTTTGACGACTAACTTGGAAGGCATTATCTGAGCAGTCCTTAACATGATGTTTTAATACTGAAGTAGACGTGATGGTAGTGCCTACGGAGGTAATCCATGAAGCCATCAACCGCTTTTTAAACTTAATAATAGGTGATAACACCTTCTTATGGTTGCTATATGCTTACAGGACGGGCGATGAAGGGTACAGGTAAAACATTCGGTGCTATGGGGTTGGTGGTTTAGGGGGTAATGTCTGATTTGTTTTTCCAAACTGATCAAACGTCGCCATAGACGACATTCATTCATGAGGCAATTTATGAGGCCTTTTTCATTTAACAGGCAGAAACAATCCTATTTCGGCATATTATCCTATTTCTCACTGACTAATTTTAGAGACAGAATATATTTACACGCATTTTTTTGCCGATTTTAAAGTGCTCTAGAAAACAACTTATTCTTAAAGATTTCCTATTGGAGAACAACTAATACAAATGCTTAACAATCGTACCCTCCCTAGCGGCCTCCATGAGCGGCGTGTAGCCCTCGTCGTTGACCTCCTCGATGTTGGCGCCGCGCTCCAGCAGCAGCATGGCCAGCTCCACGTGGCCGCCGCACGCCGCCAGCGTCAGCGGGGACTCGAAGCTGTCCGTCGGCATGTTCACCTGCGATAAACACAATTTAAATGTCATTTTTTTATTTCAATCGGGTACCTAGTATTTTAAAGGTATAAATCTGATTGTAAATCTGACCTGCGACCGCATTGATTAGTTTTTCATATAAATTCATCCTTCACTATCATAATCCCGGTCGCGGTCGTCGGTCACGATCGCCAGTCGCAAAGATTAAGTTTACACATTAAGGTTTGCAGTATTCTTTTGAATGTGAAATTGAGTAGTTGCTCAATTTCACACAAGTATGCAGTTCACCTGATGGATGGCGGTCTTTGTCGACATTCCGCACATATTATATACCACAAATAGGATAGACCTGAAATTGGTTACAGTTACGTCGCTACCCCTAACACTGCGCATAGATTTTTGTTTGTGGAGAAGAAGGGCAAGTCCAATTTATCATTGATGAAATGGTTCATTTAGGAAGAAATTTTTTACAGCTTATTTCTAACAACCTATCTCCTTTACTTATGAGGCTTTTAGACAGGATATAACTATAGCATAGTACCAGTTACGAGAGATCCACCAGTACTTATATCAATAAATAATAACAATTACAGGTATACACGTTCAAGATTCAAACCACAATAAAACATTTTAATACGGACACATTCTGGAATTCTCTGTTTTATCTTATAGTTAATAAAACATTTTACTACTTACTCTTTAATAACTTTTATACTCCATCAACATACATAAAGGCTCTACGTTCAATTATGCCTCACAGTTACGTCACTCGCATTAAAACCCATGCATGAACTGACGTAAGCAACTGATATACGATAGATGTTTAAGTGACGTTAATAAAATTTCACTGATTGATTGTTCTGCCACAATCACTTTATGACGGTAAACACATTTGTACATGCATCGCATAAATGAAAAAAAAATGCTTAATATGGAATCGTGTTCAGTCATACCACCCTCAATTCATTCAATTTGCGTTCTCTATTTAATTTCTCATAAGATAATCTTATGAGAAACAAGATCAATGTAAACATTATCTTCACAACTCTTTTTATTTGCACATTACATATATTTATATTGGCTTCCCTACTATTTATAAAGGTGTGAGCAAAGCTATCTAATTACATTAATGACAACACTGTAACATGAACGCTTTCTACAGTCATAGTCCCACACTAGGACTTTCTCCTGTGTCGTGGGTTTCATGGACACACAAAGACGAATACACAAACACCCAGACTCTATATGACCACTTTTTAATTACCAACAACCACTGATGTCTTCACTGGTCCTATATTTTTATTACAATAAGTAAATGAACATTAGGATGCTCACTAGGTTTTTCTACTACAAAATAGATCCGTGCATATTGAGTCCTAATGGGGACCTCTCTCTCTCACGAGTTAATAAAAAAAAACCCTGTTTTGCAATATCCATACAACATAAACAACGCAATATAACAGTGTTGCAATTGTTATTCATCTATCAGTGACTACATCGGAGTCCACTTAGCATTTCATCAGTCTCGCACTCACTACACTCACAGCGGTGACACGTAACGTAACATATCATCAACTAACGCCGACCTGCGCGCCCGAGTCGAGCAGCAGCCGGGCGACCTCGACGTGGCCGTCCATGCTCGCCTCCATGAGCGCGGTGTGCATCTCGTCGGTCTTGTGCTCGCGGTCCGCGCCCGCCGCCAGCAGGAAGCGCACCATGTCCAGGTGGCCCTTGTAGCAGGCGAGCGTCAGCGCCGACTCCTTGAACTCGTTCGAGTGGGTGTTGATGCCGGCGCCGTGCTCGAGGAGGATCTTCGCCACGCCCACGTGGCCCGCGGACGCCGCCTGTGGACGGACGAGAAACACTATTAGTATTTTCGTTCATTTGAAATTATCGAGGTCTCGGTGAATAAAGACGATACTTTTTTAACGGCTTCATTCTTGATGAAATTATTTTTTGTAAGAATACATTAAATATTTTGTATATAATAATATTTTCTAGAAGACATAGGTAAATATCATCGTAACGCTCTTTTATTTTATGAATAAGAGCTTTATTCTAGTGAAACTCTACATAGTTCCACTTCGTCGTTAGTATTATCACACTTATTAGTGTTACAGGATGTATAAAGCATCGCCACACATACTCCTTCTACGAAAAATGTATGTGAAAAGGGCTGACTAATGCGAGGTGTTATATTTAATCCCTAGAGCCAGTAATGCATCTGTGTTAATCTTAAAGATTCTATCTAACGTCCTTGTGATTGATTACATGCGTGTTGATTACACAGATTGATGTTATATTGCTGTTGCATTACATAAAAAGGATAATCTAATGAACTTAACCCACGGCTACCCTCGATTTTACAGTCATAAGGACCAATAGGATAGAGAAGTTTAAGAAAGTAACAACTGATCGTCAGTTAACCTAAATTACCTCAATTTTGTTTATTGTTAATGCCAATATGTTTAGAATATTTATTTCTAGTGACTCTTGATACAACATACCTCCATTAACGGCGTATGCCCATTCTCGTTGTGGTCCTCGACGTGCGCGCCGTTCTCGAGCAGCGCTCGCACGCACTCCTCGTGGCCGCCGGCGCACGCGTACATGAGCGGCGTGTTCCCGGAGCCGGACACGGCGTTCGCGTCCGCGCCGTGAGCGATCAGCAGCCGCACGATGTCCACGTGACCCGCGCTCGCCGCCTCCATCAGGGGTGTGCAGTCGCCCTAAACACGAACGAATCATTATGTATCAAGTATATTTTCTAAATTCGATGTAATATTATATGTATTATATTATTTTATTTGTGTTACATGGCCAACAAAACCATTTGATAGACAATAGAGACATTTGTTGTCGGTGAGTCGTATAACTCCCTCCAATGTCGTAAAAGGTGGCCAAGGGACTAATGAGACAGACAGCAACGTCTTTTTGTGTAACATGAACACCTATGCTTATGCCAACAGGCCAGACGCGATGACAGAAAGAACCTCTCATTAGGGGAGGCCTATAGCCAGCAATTGATCTCAAAAGAGTAATGGACTACATATAGGTATCAACGTATACATAGACTTCGGTAACACTAAAAGGTTACTCCTATGCGTAAAAGACAATATACGTATCCTCATTAATCATCAATTAAAAAAATGACTTGATAATAATTGGTGAAGATGATAATGATCAGTGATTAGGATATCAAAAAAATGGAATGAATTGCTGTTCTTGAGAGGGAAGTTGTTTTTGCGCGTTTGAGTAGACATGAGAACATATTTCCTGTTAGGCCCAACATTCGTGCCTGCGAAGCGGCCGCGTTCTAATGGACGGAACACTTACGCTTAGTGGTTATTAATTAAAAAAGACAATGTGATACGCGAAAGAGGGTGTGACCGAGTTTATATTTTCATGCAAATAAAACCTTATTTAATAGGTTAGGTACGTTATTCATTATAATATCGTGGTATATGATGACAACAAAACAATAATATTTAGTGGCATTCAATATAATCTGTCGAAATCAACAAATGTCAAGGATTGAACCAGTAGGGATCATAAATCGCAAATTCAGTAGTAATATACGAATCAATAATATTTTATTTACTTATCTCATACGGCTTTATGCATAATACGTAGATAATCAGACATAAATCTCGCTTGTAGCTATACCGTGATTGTAAATGCTTGTTTGTCATTAAAATATTTTCAGCGATAACATTTATGATGTTAATTAACTATATATAACTATATAGAAGGAAGCCATCTATCTATTGGCGTGTATTGGTAAACTCGAGTTATATACAATCTCCAGCGAACTGACCTTGATGCCGCGATCTTCAACGCTCGCGTGCATAGCGAGCAGCACCTGCGCGAGTTCGTAGTAGCCGGCGGAGCAGGCAAGCGAGAGGAGGGACTCGCCCTCCTCCGTGGTCTCGTGCACGGAGCGCCCTTCGGTGAGCAGCTTGCGAACGGTGCCAACGTCGCCGTCGGAGCACGCCTCCGCCAACGACAGCGCGCCGTCCGCTCCCACTGCCGCGCCGCCCGTCGGCGTCGTCCCCGTCGCCGTCGACCCGCATTGCGTCCTTACACCAAAACGTACCACGCTCAGTGATCACATCGCAACCCGACGAACAATCGACATTACCCAAACATCATCAGATAAGATCAAAGCTTCATGAATCATAGTCGCGAGCCGCGTCGATCGGACAGACCCGAGAGTCAGACCGGTAGGACGATTCGATCGCGATCTGCCCGAGAGGCTGGCTCGATTTTCGACTCAATCTCGGAGTATCATCATTTTAGTTATGCAACGAAACGTTCGCACAAATAGAATCGTGTATATTTTTCACGTGAACAAAATAAGGAAAGTTCGAACGCTTGGAAAGTGATCGTCGTTTTATGTAATACGATAACTATAACGATCCGCGTTTCTTAGAACACATCGAATGTCAGTCGCTTGGTCATTATAATAATAACAAAATTATATGCAACTAATCGTACTCGATAGGCCCCAAGAAATCGTATTGCATATTCATAGCGCTCATAAGACTTTCTTTGGATAAAAATTATATTATAGTGCCATAATGTACCGTAGTAGAGCAACCACATTAATGTCATGCATTCGGTTATTTCCTATTTGTAATACTTTTAAATTAACTACCTCCTCAGTGTTATGTTACTTTTAGTGTCCATCAACTTTCACGTACACAATTTCACAAACCGTAAATGTATAATTAAACTTCTTTGCAGACTTACTTAACAAGAGTTCTTAGTAACTTAGCAAGAGCTTACGGCTTGTCCTGTTGAGGCAGGCGGAGTTGCGCGGGCGGCTGGTCGCTGCGCATGCGGGTTAGCGCCGCGGCCGCCTCGTCGAGCGCGCACGACACCGACGACGTTAGCCGCCTCAGCACCTCCGGGTCCGCGAGATGCTTGCCCTCGCCGGACAGCTTGCCGATGCCTGTGGAAACGGACAAACTTTAGAAATTGATCCTCGTACACTCGAGCGGTGATAGCCTTGAAACTCGCCCTTTCAGTCGGAAGATTCGAGGTACAATCTTAGGCTCCTATGATTTTTCTAAAATAATGTATGTAAAAAATTTATATCACAAATATATAATTCCGGTGAAGGTAAAATATACACCTGAGATAAAAAAAAAAGAATAAGTTCTCAAAGGTGTATGAAGTCGCACCAGAACCACGAAGAATTCCACCACTACATCTCATTAATTCTTCAATGTAATTGTATCAAATATTCCTTCTTTTGTGGTAATGGAAGCAAGAGAACAGGTTTACGTTTAACTCTATACCATAAAATAATAGTGTAGGCGACGATGACCCGCCTGCACGTCAGAAACTATGTCGGCGGACTTCGTATCATTTATTTATTTAAATTTGATAGGCAAGTTAACTTTTCGTCATAAGGCCGACTCGATTTTTTATTACCTGCAGTTATATAACTAAAAAAACTATGTATGTTAATAAATTTAAAATTTACAATCTTAACATATTCGTCATGTCTAGCAGCTGTTTGGACTAGACAGCCGGCCATAACAGCTGGACATAAGATTTTACCAATAAGGGGACCCTATC
>MOOZ01001275.1:72929-88890 GCA_002930495.1 Cecropterus lyciades
TACATTTCTTTTAAACGCGGGTGAAACCGCGGGCTCAGCTAGTTTTCTAATAGCATTCATAATAAGGCGTTCATATTAAGGGATTTCATAAGGCGTTAGACATTAAATCGATACTCAGAGGGCGCGGTGCGTTCGATATATGGATAAAATGCGTTAAATAACCCAATAAGTGTTTTTTTTTTGCTTCTAGTATATGTAAGTGTTTCTCTACTAGATTTATGTACATACATAAAGTATAACTTAATGGTAGAACTTTTAGTGATTCGACTGCGTTGCCACTATCGTCTCACCTGACCAGTGTCCGACCGAAGGTCGATTTTTGGGCGAAGCCGAAGTCAATTATTAGGCTATGGCCGAAGCCGAAGATTCAAAAAGCATAAGAAATTAAGTTCTAAATTGGCTAAAAGGGCTTTTTTACCAATTATTATTTAAACTTTTATATATTAAGATCCGTTCGTTCGATATAAATATCTTCTAGAGCCGATTGCTGACTTTGATACTTTTCTTAAACAATATAAGTTCGAATATTATAAATTTCATACACAACTGGCGACGCAAGCCCACAATGGAGTTCGTTTCGTTTACTCTTGCGCTTTACCATGGTGTGTATTCGTAATAATTCGTGTATTCGTAATAATTCGTTCGATTTAGGCTCTTGCTGGAACGGCGAACTGGCTTCGGCTAAAACTTCAGGACTATTTTGGCCGAAGCGGATGGTTTTGCCGAAGGAGGTTTTTTGGCCGAAGGTGGGCGAAGCCGAAGCTTCGGTCGGACACTACCTGATTACGAGCCATCACTAAATGTTTTGTGCGGCTTTGTTATGGGTTAAAGAGTATAAGGGACATCTATTATATTCTTATTACAACTAGATTCTTATTTCAACTAGGTCTTTAGAGACAGCAAAACCGCCAAGTCAAAATCCTCATTCTGGATGTCTGATCTTTGGATTGCATTGACACAACTTATTAAAAGGTGGACTGAACATGTTCAAAACTCATTCAAAATTCTACTTCTTTTAAAATATTTTTATTCAATAATAAAATATTAATATCAGCTTTCTACATACATTATAACACACTCCTCAGAAGATTGAACTTGAATGATAACGTCTACATTCACTGCAGGCGGTAACCACATAGTTATAATTATATATATGTTCCCGTTCGCTACATCTACAGCTTTAAAATAAATAAAAATTATATTCTCAATCAAATTTTTATTCCGAATCGAGTAGTGGAATCTTTTTATTATGCAGATGCCGATTCGAAGCACACTCGTGGTGTGAGCGAGCGTGCACGGAGCACGTGTGAACATCATTACTGTTTTGACGGTTTTTTTTTTGTAGACATTAAGTACATCGGAATTCAGATCACAAGCCCACATGCACGAACCACATTTCCACCATACATTTGACGTAATAACTGTTCGAGACATTATAACGAGCATTTTTAAAACATCTAACGGACCGAACCGCAAACATGAGTAATGTTAAAAATTACACGTATATAATATTCGCACTAGCTTCGAAAGTATTTGGTATGAAATTGGTGTAAACTAAAATAACCCATTTTGGACACGTTCTGGAGTGCGACTATCAAGAAATGGACCTAGCTTCGAACTAAGATATCCTCTCAACCTTCACCAATTCGTATGATTCTAGCCTACCGATTCACACTTGCCTAGCGCGGTTGATTGTGGCCTAAATCCTTCTCATTCTGTTAGGAGACCAGTACCCAGCAGTAAGACATTAGTGAGTTGATGTTTGGAATTGGAGTCATTTTCAACTTCTTTAGTTTAAAAAACACAAACTCTAAATTTTACAACTATAGAAAACGACCTAACAAATATCACGTTTTCCTAATTCGCAAATACACCAGCGCCAGCAAGAACTAAGTACTCCAAGAACGAATTATTCACCGTGAACCCATCTCGAATGCACCGCCAAGATTAATCGGAAAACCGAACTTTCCCCAGTGAAACTCGTTAATTCTCTAAATTAGATTTCCTAATGCCGACACCTCGCAACTTTCTAAAAGTTTAAACTAGTCCTTGTTTTTCCTATATATCCTTGGGTTAGTGATAAGCAAGTTTATGAACAAAATCTTACGTCTCCTGTTATTTTATACTATCGAAATAACCTTTTTTTGTTTCTTTTCAACTTTTATTCATCTGATATATCTTGATAGCTTCAGTATCAAAAGGAAGAAATTATGCCTGATTGTTGTATATGGCAAACGGAGGGTACCGGGAATCCTCTTCTGAAAGCAGCCCAAGTAACTTTCTATATTTCTTATACAAATGCAAGAAAAAGCCTAAAAAGTAATTTGATTAGTACTTACATCTGTTAGAGTTAGAAAATATATTTGCTGTGTTGCCAAGTGCATTTAAGAAATGTTTAATTAGGTATATTCGTGCGACAATATGAATAATTTCCACATTAACCATGTAAAAATCGATGGAAGTTCGTTTTATGGGTAAGAAAAATAAGATTATTAACTAAGGTCAACTACGAGAATAAGTACCTACTCGTTAATTATGTTACGTTATACGGGAAAAGGTCGTTTGCTAGACTCAATTGCACTTACGGTCCAGACTCGTCTGATGGTGATCTACGTAACAAAACGGTAATAACAAATAAAAGCTTGCAAAAAGGTTTTATGACATTTAGGAACAAGAAACTGACTCCGAATAAGAAGAAAGTCTCTCAAAAAGAAAGAAATTTATTACAAAATAATCCTCTAGAATATTACAACAAGCCTTGAAACTTTTTCGTGCTGTGTGCTATTGTCTTAAATAGCACCACCTCTCTTCCCATGGACGTCCGCGGGCAGAGAAGTACGAGGACTCCAGGAGAGAAAATCCAGGAGATAGGCGGCAGCGTCTTTTTGTGTCACGAACGCCAAGCGCGATGACTATCGCCATATTATCCGGAGAGGCTTATTTCTAACAGTGTACTTAAAAAGGCTGATGGATGGGATGACAATGCAACACTTTCGAAATGTTTTGTAATACCGATAAGAACAAACTTACCCATTCTATAATCTGTTACTATCAAGTTAGCAAATAACTCGATGGGTGTTTTAAATTTTCAGATCAAATATAATGAGTATGTTACAAACAATTCGGACAATTGTTTGCAATAAATGACCTAAATTAATTTGTTACCCAAGAATGTCTTAGATGGCTGATATGGAGTTATCAAAACTTCTCATTTCTCCACAATACACATGTACATGATAAATTGTTACGATTTACTATAAGTTTGTTTAATTCGCAGTTTGGTAACAATATGTCATCATTACCGTTTATTGTATAATATAAAGATTGCCAAGGTAAAAACGCGAAGCGGTCCAAAGGCCACGAGGGAGCATCTATAGTTAATTCAAATACCAGAACTTAGTAATACATTAATTCATATGATAATATCAGTTGTTGAATGTAGAACACTAAATAATCGGCACAAACAAAAGGTAAAACAGAGTTGAACGTTGTTTGTTTGAAGGATACGTGCACAAAATGGTGAATGATTCTTATGGTTACTACTGTAAAACTACCTCTGTCTACTCCTGTATCTATTGTACTCCTGCCGTCCAACAGGATTGTGTTTACTACAATGGTATGTTTTATAATGCGGAATTGTTATATACTCCAATCATGACTCCAACTTTGAGTACTTCGGGCAACGAGGAACGAACATCGAACTGCATAGGCAGTAATATTTTAGCATTACCCAAACAGCCGCGTCAACGTGTACAACATGAACACTTACTGCGGTCACCAACACGCATGCCAAACATGGTGATCATTGACAAAACCCCCATTACATTACAGTGGTCTTAAAAGGGCTGGTGGGCGGATAGAGAGAAACAGACGTTAATAAATGGCTGCAACGTGTTTGTTAACAACGAATACCCACTGAGCCGACCAAAAATAGAACCTTATTAAGAGTTTGAAAAGTGCTGCTTTATACCTTTCTTTACATGAAAAGTTTTCTGAGAACTTTCTTGCGGCCTAAAGAGTTATTGTGTACTCGACTTCGTTACAAAAGTACGTGGATGAGTTATTGATCTACTCGCTCCTTGGTTTAATGAATTTACTTCTGTATTTTAATGGATTTACTACAACGAGCGTAGAGAGCCTTCACAGTGGGAACTATCGATTAAACATAAAAGTGAGGCCATGTATGCCAGAAAAATATGAATTACGGTAAGTGTACTCTTTGTGACCTTTGCTATTTTTCAAACGACAAAAGGTATATGAATTCACCAACATCTAAGGAAGCACAGGGCTACACGCTGATTGGTCGACTCCACCCTAATGCATTATAAGATTTATAACTGAATATTAATTGGTACCTTTAAGCCATAACACTTCACACGACATATACTACTTGGACCGATGACCTAAAGAAGACTGCGGGAAAGCGTTGGATTCAGAAGGTAAAGGACCGGTTGGAGTGACGCCATTTAGGGGAGGCCTATGTCGGGCAGAGGACCTCGTAATACTGATGGATGGATGAAGGCGTGGCTTTACATAGCACCAACTTGACTGATGTCATACTAGAAAATAAATTATCTAATATATAGGATTCATTTTATTTATTATTTCTATACTAAACAGACACACAGTTTGTATGAATCTTTAAAATAGAAGTGCCTGCAATAATCCCACATCATAATTTTACCATGCAAGGTATAAAAACTAAAAACAGTGAATAAAATTAAAATCCAGTCTTATTCTATACCGTATGAACTCTGAATGAAACTCATTTCACAGTAGAGCGTAGTTATAGCACAGTTAAGCTATTACGCGTCGACGCCATGGAGGAGCATGACGTTTTAAACTTTCCATTGGTCCGCGAGCGAGCGCCACGTCCGATCGATCGCTTGGAAGCGAAGCCATAAAGTCCTGAACTCAGCCGAAAACTGTTAAATATTGTAAGAGGGGCCAATAAAAACCAATATGAAGTTACCATCTCGGCGACCTTTTGTTGTGTGTGACCGTTTTACGTTTAGTGCCGCGTGTGATGTAAAGCTGGTGGGTGCAATGCGTCTGGAGAGCCTACACAATTACATAGGCTATTCTGTCCTTATTAAATACATCTGTTTATTGAGTACTACACTATACGTATTAAAAGGATATGAGAAATAATATACATGAACTGTGGACAACTACGTAATGTACGTCTCGTTCTAGTTATAGAAGCCTAATGTTTACCAAACTTCATTAATTTTGATGATAATGACGATGAGATGTTGAGTTATCGTAAATATATGTACAATTATTTGTAAGGCTTGTACACTAATTTCCAAGTACAGAAATAAATTTGTTTATTTGTATATTAAGAACTCAGAGGTCGGTAAAAGACCATTTATTAATGCCATATACCTCAATAAGGTACATAAATGTAAGTTACACGGCCTAACTTTGTACCTGCAGAGTGCCAATTAAATCTTATTGCTGAGGAAACAATGGGAGGGAGATGATTTACAAAACATGAGCGGTGGTGCTCTGCACTACTGTGGGTAAAATTGCAAGTTATAATTATTCAATATCTCAGTATCTGCACTAAAAGAAATCTTCATTTCGTGAATTCTATTTCCGTTACATTATAAAGTTAACCTTTTTGATAAATCGTTGGAGGAAAATCAGAAAGCAATATCAGTACCCGCATGAATTAAATAATGGTTCAAAAACGCTCGTTATAGAGCAAAGAAAAAATGATAACCGCGATGGTATTCGCCAGGGTAGGGGTTTCTGAATTTATGCTTATCATAAGTACATTTCGTGTTCTTTATGCAGTATATAGGCTAAACAAAGTACATGCAAGACACTGCGTGGAAAAATAAAAAGAAAAACACAAAAATTTATTTCATTAACTTTAAACAAAAACGCTTATTACATTATTAACTCTATAAAAAACATAGTATTACACTACATCGTATAGGTCAACACGCGGCCTTTCGTTAATATCACGCTTAGGCCCTCGTGGGCACCGATCGTGTAATTAGAGACGAAGGCGAGGAATTACACTTACAATGTCTGTTTCACGGCGCGGTATCGATCAGACTCGCTTGACCTCACCAACCGGCTGATGCATAGACACGGCGACGATGGGACTAAATGTGTATGAGATACATAATCGTATTTAGTGTATATATCCAAATATATATTTTGTAAAGTTCAAGTAACGACAAGGCTAATGGACTTCCGAATGAAAAGTAGTCACCGTCGCCTATACGCATAGGCAACCCAGTGGAGTCGCCAATGCATCCCCTGCTTTGAAATAGAGCTCAGTTTCGCATCTTTCATCCTTTTCATACCTCAAAAAGTTGTACAGAAGTACATTTCTCATTTTTATACGTTCGTGGCAAAGAAAAGAGCGTACAAACCAAATTGCAGTTCACCACTAGCCTAGTTGATACTCGACAATAATACATCGTTATCTGGCTAATTTTCGAGGCAATCCCTAGCAATTGCTTAGTCGAAGAATAACCATCCAAACTGTGCGTAGTACAACACTTGCTGAAAACTTATTATTAAGCACGATGATATTGCAGTTAATGTAGCCACATCCCATTAAATCTAGTGGGCGAGATTGCAAAGTTGCACAATAACACGACATTGCAGCACGAGAGTAACGCTGGCAACATTGCCGAGCTGTTCCTCGCTAGATTTCCAGCCAGATGCATTTCTATAGCACGCTTACGAACCTTATTAGACAAGAAAGCTTAAAGTAGACGAAATGCTGCATTGCCTACGTAAAATGCAGAAGTACGTTGTTATTTAAGTGTGTATAAGACAAAAAATTATAATTTAACTGAATATAGTTTAGCTCTAGTTATTAGTACTGGACTCGAGAAGAATAGTACTTATCACTCTGCGAAATGTCTGTATTTTAAATAGGCCTACGGGGACACTTGCAAATTGTCAGTTACAATATTTTTTCTTTCCACCACCATATCACAACACGCCCTCAACTGAAAAAAATCTGGCAAGGAGCTCAGCGGATTTGTCTTTTTTCGTTGTATAATTTTGTTTCCTTTTCAGCCATCTTGTTTTTACATGTGCAATAAAAACTGGCTCCAGTATCTTGCCTTACATTTGACTAAACTAGAGTCTTGTTTGGCACTACTCTGCCAAGCTCGTCTCAGGTTAGAACAGTCGGTAATATAAATCATGGTTTTCGATAGCATCCTGGCTTTAGATTGTAGTTCGTTTGTTATTGTTCTTGTCAGCGCCACCCACAATCGGCCAGGCTGTCGCAGCGAACAATTGCGATGCGTTATGAGTCGTAAAATAACAAATGTATTCTGTAATTTTCAACGCTGAGTAATTTCTTATAACGGGAATGAAATTTAATAAATAACGCTCGAGTTATTCATATAACCTAGAGCGAATCTATCGATTTAACGTATCTGTCGGTACATTGAACCTCAATAACGAGAATGACTATTAGAAATCATTTATTCACCTTTCATAGGTTTTTATATATCACTACCTATACGTATATTATCAAAAACAACTCGATGTTCGATCAAGGTTGTTTTGTATCAAAGGTCGATATGACGAATAACTTCTATATTTATAATAGTTTTATGTAATACGTACGTAAGGGTAAAGCTCACTGCGGGTACAAGGTGGAAATCGGTATAGTAGTAGAGTATTTTTTATACTTTTAACAATTTACCATTATATCTTACCAATATTATAAATGCGAAAGATTGTGAGGATGTATGCGTGTTTGTTACTCTTTCTTGCAAAAAATAATTATTGGATTTGGATTAAATTTGGTACACGGATAGTTTATAGCCTTATTAACACGTAGGATATGTTTTACCGTGGTACATGAGCCAAGGGGGCGGAACCGCGGGAAAAAGCTAGTCAACAATATTAAAATTACATAGGTAAACGTTACAAGTTTGTTTATGCTTTCGTCTCTTTAAATATTTACTACGAATTCACCATCTATATACTTCAAACAATTCATAAAACAGCGCGCATAACTATAGCTATAATAAATATGCTAATAGCTATTAAAATATATCATTCATTGAAATTGTTATTACTTTTGATAGATTATATGGATTTCAGTCAAATAGAAAGAGTAAATGTTACACACACATATAAAATATATTTTCGAACCTTTAAATTAAATTTACAAAAACAATGAACAGACTAAAAAAATAAAAAAAAATCTCAAATTAGACATAACTATTATTATAAAATCAGACCTCTATCTTAACTATCCATTTTGCAAATATTTGCGTACAGTCACGCGGAACATTTTTTTTTTTATATCTTTATGGATTTTTGTTATATGGATGTAGTAATCGACGCTTCCGTAATCTGTTTTAATATTACACAAATTATATTCAGAACATTTTATGTTAAGGGTAGTGACTTGATGTTCGGCCACCCTGCCTATTTTTTTATGACAGCAGTGTTGTTCGTTGTATGTTTAAAGCTTCTGAGATCGATGCACTTGGCACTAACCCTCAAGGCTTTCCAATGTTATCTTCATAAATTGTA
The DNA here is from genome assembly GCA_002930495.1 of Cecropterus lyciades. Lineage (NCBI taxonomy): Eukaryota > Metazoa > Arthropoda > Insecta > Lepidoptera > Hesperiidae > Cecropterus > Cecropterus lyciades. The sequence continues at coordinate 81,462 of MOOZ01001275.1, forward strand.
TATCAACGGTAATCGTCCTCAGACAGGACACCAACCCTATGTGTTATCTGCAACAGTGACCACCACTTACCACCTGGTGAGTTGTATGCTCGTTTTGTGTTCTCATTAAAATAAAATATTACACCGCTACTAAAACTTATTACCCAAGGGATGCTATTCACGACATCGTTAAGTAAATATTAATGCACTATTATTTATTTATTTACATTACGGCACTCGAGAATTCATCGTACTGTTTCCTCATTTAAATGCGGATTCATCATTTACAGAAAAAAATCTATTTCACAAAACACGCATCGATACACATTGACAACACAATCTAGCGGGCTGAATATAAAAAAATATCCCTTTTAATCCATTTTTCTTTGTTTATATAAAACTGCGGTTCAAGTATGGATCCCTGTGGCGTCCCCTCGAATAAATACGCGTAAACGAGCAAAAAAACATTAAGACCAGTGTGAGAGTAGACGAAATTGACCATTCAACACACATTCAATACATCGATATAAAAAACGTGACGAAAGCGTCGGATTTTAGTGATTAGAAAAGTAGAAACGAACTAATGCAATTGTGCCATACTAAAAAGGTCAAGGCGGGTGAGCGCTCTGCATCATTGTTTCAACTCGTGTACGACAATTACTTAGCGATCGTTATATTTCACTATTACACATCGAACACAATTAAGACGGTGGTGGACTGTGCTGGGAAAATGAATTCGTAAAGCCGTTTGTTAGTGGTTATAACAAAAATCGCGGTGTTTACTTTCCGAGCGTGGCGCGGACGGTGCGGTGGGAGCGCATCGTGAACATCTGGCCGGCGCGTCCGTGCCATGAGTCGTGTAAAGCCGAAGAGAGTATAATGTAGGCGCCCGCTGATCAATTGCTTGTATGGGGCAGACTGCGTGTGGTTTGTTTAACAAGCGACAGCGGGCAGCAACCCAATAGTCGAAACGATTATATTTTTAATCTCTCTTTTTTTATTCAAAAATTGTATGTAGATAATAACAAATATAAATTCAAACCATAAAACGCTGTTGTCATCCCAATTTTAAGCCAAATCAAAGTAGATTTTAGAGGTATATGATAAGCAGTTAGATAGTGGCACTGATTATAATATTTTCTATGAAAACAAAAACAAGTAGGAAATTCCATCAACGTTATCTCATTGACATAATTATTATCTCAGATCATAATCGCTTGCGTTAGCTGTTAAGTTCTAGCATAAATCTATGAAACATAATCCGTATAGTCTATTTTAATAAGCTCAGCTTGAACCATCTTTAATATCAAATTTTAAATAATAATATAAATGTATTATTATATCGCTGATAATTACGTCGTATATGTAACAAATTCTTTTAACTTAGACCATCGACGAAGTCTGTTTGCCGTCGGCTATCGCGCCCGCTTATGAGTGACGTTGCACGCCGTAGCACGTCATACATCTAACCTAACCCGACATACCTAGAACTTGAAGTTCAAAATCAAACATCAACCAGGATCGGCGACCGTACCCACGTATGTATGCAAATCGCATTTTGTTCAGCGATACGTGATAGAGTGTGTGCACGACGCCTTTAGACTCCCATTTCCATTATGAATTTAAAAATATATATATTAACGTAGACCGAGTAGGTACGGAAATTGAATCGAAATAGGTATCGCAAACTTTCCTGCACCTTGTCGCGGCTAGTGAACGGTATATAACAAGAACGTTTAATAAGGCCACAAGCATTCGCCAGGTGTCCTTCTCTATTAACGAATTAATATAAACATCCCAAGTACGGACATTTCGGATGTGTCCGAAATCCTACGGCAATATCCGGTTTCACAAGCGAACATCAGTCGAAGGCGCTGGTCAATAAGAACTGTTTTGTTCGACCCGTACGTCGAACAAATAAGCGGACTATGCAAACACAGTTAAACCTTTACATAAACAGATTAAATCTGCAATCAGTAGGTATCCCGGCTGACACCATCTGAAATGTACACGGTGTGAAACAATTTAACCGTGCCGATACGTTGTTTAATTGTATGTGCAAAACGGCATCCGAATATCATTCCTAAACTAAATAAGCTCCGCTTGAATCATTAAGCATTCCGACAACGCCGTGTTGCAATGATTGCACCTTTAAGACGAAGCTATGGTCACTCGATACGGAAGAAAATTAGTGAAATTGTACATTTTTTGTGACATATATGAAATGCTAACACGATCCTGTAGTTACAATGCTAATAATCTGCAATCGATATATGTCGAGTTGGCGAGGTATACAGTTCGAATTTCTTTAACATAAAGACGTTAATTGAGCGATGATTAATGGTCAATAAACATGTGTAGCGGCCACGTATTAGTACATATAAATAAATGGAGCGCATTCTACCACGCGTGGATAGTCACAGAAGGAATTCTAAATTTTATAATTATTTTTTAAAAGTCTTCAACACATACCTATAATGATTTTAATTCATAAATATAGGTTTGACGAAGTATTAAAGATAAATTTTAGAGAGAATTTAAGTTACATTTAGATTTTCTTTAACAGATAGACATAGAGATAAAAATCAGTACTTCTTACACCGTATAAAATATGAGCTTTAAAAAAGTCAGTACTTATTTAGATGTTACAGGTGCCCTTAACCTGAAGAGAATGTTTGTTTGTTTACCTATTTAAATGTACTATTCCTGGAAGAACTGCTCTTATTTTAAAATGTTATTGGTCAATTATTAAAGAGCGCTATTTCTGGGATTAAGTTATCTAGAATGAAAAATCCAGATAATCGACTGCCAGATTGATCTAACTATTGATATAAGAGGTCTTATAATCTGGTCTCCACAGCGCTATAGAGTTGTAATTTTATTTAGATTAATTAATTTAGGTTAATTAATGAATCATGAATAAAAATATGTGGAAACTATTTGCACATATTTTATTCCTTTAGAATAGAAATCTAAATTTAACCACTATATTTTTACTCTGAGGTTTCAGACCACAAATTAAAATTTTTAACTTATTTTCAGTTGATGGCAATTCTAATGAATATTTTTATTGACCAAATCTCTAATAAACATTTAATTGAGGCATATAATTTACCACAGTTGAAATTAAAATTGCTAGTATTGAAACCCCCTTATACAGTACATATACATTCAGTTACAAGCATAGTGAAATATTTATATAACAAAATTGAATTCACCAACACCCAGACCCAGAATAGAAATCTTAATTTATTATAAACATTCAGATACCTGTTTGACCGGTGATCAAACCTAAAATCCACTGCAAGGCATAACAGTCCGACATGAAGGTTGTCTAACTAATTATAAAGAAAATAACTTATAAGATCATATAATTGATTGAAAATAATATTGCAAAAGTTTTGTAGTGTTTAGTGTTGTAGTTGTAAGTTTTTGTTTTGTAATTTTCATTGATTAATGTTGACCATTTCAGAACATAAAGGCTTTATTATTCATTATGATATAGTCAGGTTACTCTAGGTGGTCTGCAATAGTTAATAAACAATATACTGATGAAACAAACATTCAAATCAGTATAACATATCTCTTCAAATTTATGTGTGTACAAATGTTTGTAATCCGACACTGCAAGAATGTCTATTAATTTTAAATAGTGTCACTTTACAGAAAATTCAATGCCCTCAGAGGGCCCAGTAGACATATATCATTGTAGAATTCAGTTATTTACATAATGCAATGACTATGAAGCATTGTTTGTTAAAAAAAAAAACCGCTTTGTTTTCTTGAATATATTCTACAGTGCCCAAGGAGGACCGTAGGTAAGAATGATTCTAACTCAGTGTAAAACAGATAAATAATACGCTATGTCTGCTTCATTGTTAAATATTCATGAGTAGAAAAACAATTTTCTAAAACAACACATCTATATTTGATTTAAAAAAGCTTTATTCCAATACCATGTATTCATTTTAAAGATTGTCCAAAGTCCAAGTCCAAGTTGTTTAAATAAATGCCATTTTGTAAACCTTGATATTACATTATTTGTGAGTCTCTCTGCATAGACTAATTTTAGAACAGGACAAATTTTGATTAAGCTTGACTAATCTTCGTATGAGCGAAGACGTCAAAAAAACAAAGAAACCCTTTAGTTTGTGTTTTTCAAGCATTAGAAAAACTATTTACCTATTTCAATAAATATTTTTTATAGTCTGATAACATAACAGAATTACGTAATTATTATGTATATTCTGTACCCATGGGTACACAATAGAGGAGAATGTATTACCAATATATTAATAAACAAATTCTGAGTGACCACTAAAATTTACAGCAACAATTTCATCACATACAGAAATAGAATATTGAAATTCTACTGCAAATGTTGAATTATTCACTGAGGCTTGAAATATGAATTTTGAAATACCTCCAGGATTCAAAAGACTCATTAAACTAGTTTTCATAGGCAACAATTGAATATTTATAAAAAGTTGAATAAGAAATTGCCTTATGACTATCGCTCTACATTAAGGTCAGGGCCTTATAAATAACCAGCAATCAAAATAAAGGGTAACTAAAACATTTTGTTAGTAAAGTTTGATAATATAAATTCGGAGAAAACTTACAATTAAATGATAAGTGCAAAAACTAACCAGCTACTTCAAGGAGCGTCTCGAGGCGCGCCTGCATCTCGGGGTCAACGGCCCTTTCTGGGTCATCATGAGAAAGTAGGAACTTAGATGCTTCTGCACCACCGCCTTCTTCCTCCATCTCCGCCTGTCAACACACATATATGTCAATAAAAGTCGCTCCTACAACACAAAATATAAGGTTGGTATTATTAAAAGGTGCAAAAAAATAATAAAGCAAAATAAAAAGCTCTGTCAAACAAAAACTGATTAGAAGCCAATGTTATTACGAGCATTAATTGAATGTTATCAAACATTATTATGAAAATGTTTTCTCTGTATTGTGACTAATATATTGTTTGTTTATTTGGTTAGGGTTGATATCAAAAATCATAGCTGGAAATTCTAATAGAGTTAGTCTTAATATCCACAATGGAGCTCATACTGACTATTTATTGACCTGACGAAATTTAGTGCAGATGATCATTTAGGTTAGTAGAGTTAAGGTCAGAACAACCAATACAATAAAGGTAACACTGCAAATACACATATGTTAGAATCACAAGGACCATTCAACAACATGAAAACATAAACATTATGAGACATTGGAACTTTTCATTGCACACACATTATGCAGGTTAACAGTAAGAACCACTCAAACTGCGACAGCGATTGGTGTTGGTGAAGCTTTCTGCACCCGGTAGGATCGTCTTCCACTTACCAACAGGTCTGGCCTGCTAAGGCACAAACAAGCCAGCAAGATCTATAACACCAATGAGACAAGTGTGAGACATACTGACAATGTGCTGCTTGGAAACGAGCTTACGGCTAAACGCTACTGTCAATGGTCCTTGTAATTCACCAATAACCAACATTTTTGCGCGAATCGCAGCGGGCGTACTGCACGAGTCGGGTGCGCGTGACGACACATAACACAACATCGTCTACGATATTTGCAAGGATTCCACATACAAATTATATAATTCACAGATTTGTAGCGAAATAACGTCATTAAACACAATATTCAGCACTCCGCTTCGACTAAATGCATGTGATTCGAGAAACATGGCCACCATAGTTCGAAGCACATCCAAAACACAAATAGACAATGAAAAGTATCTTACGACGGATTAGCCCGTATCGTAGTATTACAAAGAATCAATTGAATACTGTCTAGGAGCGGCTGGCATAAATAATTTTCATGCATTACTCAGTAGGACGTATGTACCTATGACTTTCTGACGTTTTACGGAATATTTGGCAAGCGACATATACGGCACTGAGAATGAAAAATTACTTTGTTATAGTGCGCTTAGCCCTATTTTGGATAAAAAGTACGGATGCACGAGTGTTTTCGATAAAAAAAAGTAATTGTATGGTCAGTCTTGTCCAAGATGTCCCTTGCAGTATTTAGCGGTACAGATAATCAGTTTCACACTGCCACCGCCTCGCTCGAAAACAAAACACGTTTTACCTCGGATACAGAGTCATCCTCGCTTTCCGATGAGTCCGACATGTATTTGGCAGGCGCTCCTGAATACGTTTCGGTTTCAGATTTGGCCGGACTCGAAGCCGAACTCTGAGGAGTGGACGTTTTTACCACATCAAGTTGCACATTCACCTTATCGATATTTCGGTTTTCAGACTGTCCAACATTCTGCATTTTTGTCCTAATCCAATACAACTTAATTAGTCTTTCAGTATCAACACTTTTTCTACGAAATTAACACGTTCTTATATTAGCAAACAAAATTTATTTCGTCATTTAGCCAGGCTGATACCCGCCATGTCTACTACTATGGCGAGGTTCCCGGATGCTTCAAGTAGGCTAACCAATTATCTCCCTCTGGTGATACGATTTTGAACTTTTTTGTGCTGCCACCTATGTTGAAAAATCTATAGTATGTCCATAGATATTATTTTTTTCTTTGAAACCAAAATAACAAACTATACGACTTCTTACTATACTCTTAATATTTTATGATTTCTTGAGATTTTTAGTATTAAAATAGTAAAATATTGGTTTAATTACTTTATTCCTTAATTAAATGATACAAAAACTTTATAAAATGTAACAACATTTATGATAGAAACTACACAATTTTTAGAATACGGATAGTTTCAGTTCTATTCGTCCGTCAAAACGTGTCTTCTTCATTTGGCTATTTTGGAGAGTATTCTATAAAGGAATTCTTGTAATGTTTCTGTTTTGCTGATTGCTGATATACTAAAATAATAATAATACCTAAACTAAATTTATTTATTAAACAAATTTTAATTTAAAAAAGGTAGTAAATTATAATAATATATTAATTACTAGTCGAAATATTGGTGTTAATTTTCCTACTTTCCTATTTTTTTTACCCTCAGTATCTGTGGAAGACGGTAGCGACAATCAATCTGTCGTTTACTTATAAATTACTGTACAACCAAGATCTATTTATCGAAACATTCTGTCGTGTGACGTAATAGTTGGAGATTGGAAATTATAATCTGTAGAAAAATGTTTATGGATTCATAGCATGGTATTTGTTGGAGTTTTGGTCAGTTTAGCCCAAAGAGAAAAACAAAGACAAGTATACTTGCTTGACGTTCGATAGATTAATAGATGGATAACATGGTAAGACCAACGTGATGTTGGTAAGCCAATCATGTACCTATTTGACTCGTACTTAAAGAGTACCATAAAATTTTAACAAATACTTGTAAGAATACGATAACACTGAGTAACACGCTATATTCAGATCTTGAGTATTAGTAGTAGTTCTTACAACTTCATTATTGTTTACTGCGTGCAACTATGTCAGTATCGAATGTGTAATAAT
>MOOZ01001275.1:102521-115433 GCA_002930495.1 Cecropterus lyciades
TTTTTAAGAAAAAATCAGCAGCAAGTACGCGTTTAAGCTTATTGCTACGTGTATTTAACAAATCCAGGTTGTGTTGCACTGAGGCTTCGTTGAAACTTTTTTGAAACTTATAAGACGAGATGGTGTGTGTTTCTTTGTTACTCGATCGCGCAAGAACTACTGTTCCAATTTACATGAAATTTTGCATGGATGTTCCCTATTTACCTGGTCAACTGATAGGTTACTTTTGATGTCCATATTTTGCACTATTTAAAGATGGTGACTATATTTATGATATCTTGTAGCGAAGCGCGAGCACTTCAAGTAGTGCTATATATATTACAAATTGTTCTTACTTGTATACTAATGAGAAATACTGTAAATTTATATACAATATATGTCTTACTGTTAGATACGTTATCTATTAGTCTAACATCATTTAAATATGTTTTACGCTTTATTACGCTTTTGAAAGCTTAAGCTTTGCTTGTTCTGACTTTGAGCCGGTTCTGTCAACACTTATTTTTAGTTGCATTCAGATTAGCAACGCTCGAATGTGATACTTATGTGAACGATAGAATTAATGAATGCTAAATTGGGGTAGTTCGAAAATCTTTTATATAAAGATGGCGCCAGTAACGCGAGTACTCAAAATCTTTTGTTTATATCCGTAAATATCGGTTTTATTGGCAAATGATTTTAGAAAGTAATCTGATTGATAGGAATTGAGTTATTTATTCAAAAATATCAAATACAGTGGCGCACCTAACGGAAAAAAATGGCAACCGTTCTTTTTTTAATTGATACGCGAATGACTTGCAATGCGGTTGCTATAATCTGAATGCTAACTTTAATAACTTTGCACGCTTGGCGACCGCAACCTTTACGCACCGCATCGATTTGATAGCTCATGTTCGTTGGTATTTTAATGTTATATGTTGGAGGTTGTGGGCGGTAAGTTTGTTTGCAGTCGTCAAAAGTGTAACCGCTCGGTCACGAAATATTCACTTGGCGCTTCAAAAGTCAGCGTTGAGCGAATTTTGGCAAATTTAGCTGCGTAATAAATGCATACGAGTACATTCGGTTTCTAAACTCAACGCTTATGCTTGTACGTAGAGCGATTGGCGCTTAAAGGAAATGTTTTGTGGCCCTTAGACTAAGCCTTCAGTCACGTACTACAATACAACCAGCCTAAGCGGTTAATTTGCGCTCAGTTCTTACATAAAACGGTTTCTTATAGTAGTCTTAATGAGAGTCATAGTTAATTATTACGTGTCGTATGACTTATTTCCTTTTTTATGTGTCACTATTTTATCTATGAAATCACGTTGCACTGTGGTACGTTTGAGTTCAGCTTAAATGCAATAATTTCAAAAGTAGTCGTAGAGTTCGACAAGGATTTTAAATAAAGTGGATTTTGGCAGATAGCGACATGTTTGCTATAATTAGCTTAAAAAAAAAGCTCCAAGTTCCTAAAGAGCAGTTATTTACAAATATACATTCTTTGTAACTTATTTTTCCTATAATAAACGTCTCTGATACTTGATCACTATCACTACACGACGTACAAACCCTTGTCGTGCTCAGTAGCAAATTCGAACACGTTAATAGTATGCGTACGCGCGTGTGTGCAGTTAACACGATCACTGCCGCCGCGCGCCGCCGCCGCGCGCAGCCGGTGCGGCGCGGCCGCAGTGCGCTCAGGTTAGCGCGCTATGCGACCGCTCGGTTCGTGTAGGCTGTTGTGTGTTGGGATTAAGGCTGTACAATTTAACCGGCTGAGCCGGCTTAAAATTTAGCGTAGTCAATTAGCTAGCTATCCGTTCGCTTAGCTAATTTAAGCGGTTAACTAAACTAGCTTAGCTAATTGGCTAGCGGTTTAATCGGTTGGGTTTAGTTTAGCGCAGATAATTAGCTAACAGCTTACCGGAAATTTTTTGTACTACATATTTAAAAAAATAAAATTAATATTTTTTATTGCAATCAAAGCGGCAATTATTGTTGTTTTGGTTGTAATAAAAAATCTTTGTTTGTAATAAAAGATCTTTTAACTTGTTTGTAAATAATAATTAATTAATAGTTAAAAGAATAGCCGGTTAGTTGTGAGCTAAGCTAGATTAGCCGTTTAAGCCGCTAGCTTAGTAGCTAAGCTAGTTTAGTTAATCGGTTAAATTAGCTAAGCCAACGGTTAGCTTAATTATACAGCGCTAGTCGGGATTGCCTCTGTAAGCTTGGTTTTGTTGCGAGCTCGTTCATTAGTGGAGTTAGGGTGCGTTGTTCAGTCTGTGTATATGCTGATTTAGGTGTTAAATCGGTCGTACAAACGTATCTGATAAAGATTTATTTGTTTCAATATTTCTAGTTCACGCACCTTAGATTTTTCGAATTTGTGTATTAGAAATGATTAACATTCATTATCGCGATAAAACATCATTAGAAAGACACGTTTACACGGTCATAGTCCCAACACTATGCAATAGTAGTATTGTTTATTTGTTGTTAAAAGGAAGTCACCAAGTACTCACCTAATGGACACACTTTTTGGCTCACATCTGCCAAATTGACATAAATAAAACCGCATATATCAATATTGTATTTACACAGTATATGATGAGGCTGTTCAAAAAAATCTCTCGTCATAAACCAAAGATACTCTGCAAACTTCATACTTGCTGGCATCGAAAACATTTCTTACTTATGTTTGGTACTACTAGAAAGATTTACGGTAACTTCGCCTTTTAAAAAATATAGTTACATATTAAATTGTTGAATATATATACCTTGCTTTGCATCTTCAAGGGTAGTGATTTAAATTAGTTGTACACGAAATATTTTGTTTCCTAATTTTAAGCCATCATCATCGTAACCCGGAACGTTTTGCAGTTGGTGGAATGTTGGACAAATGTAAACCAAGAGTACGATTCACGGAACTAACGGCCTCGTAGTAACATTTATTTTTATGTGTCACTTGTGATTTTTTAATAGACTAGTGTGAGTCGTAAGTAGGTCATGCTTAGTAATACGTTATATTTTTAGAGACAAAGTATTATTTAAATTGGGCGTTCTCTTATTTTTTAGGACAGCCGCACATAAATAGTTAATTACCTTGCTGTAGGACTCCTATTTTTTTTTAGAGTTGTTTATGGATGATAGCAACATTAGTACAACATGACCTCATACTACTCCATGTACATAATATAAATATAAAAGACGACAACCCGCGTGGCGGTGTGTTAACCATGCCGGTCTGACGTACAATCGGTTCCGGGTTCGATCCCCGTCCAGATAAGTATCTGAATGATGGATTTAGATTTCTTATCTTAGTGTATTTGTGTGTCCATGGACGCATGAATGCATGAAGTGTATTTGTCTTTGTGTCCATGGAATGTACGGTTCGGAAAAAAAATACTAGTTTGGCGCTATGAGTGTAGAAAGCGATATTACTTACATATTTTTAATGTTTCAAAATTGTACAAACATTTCGTTCCACCCTTATCTATGGCGACATGCAAGGCTAGTTGGGTTTCAGTGTGTCATTATATAACAAAATATTCTTCATTTTTTTTACGTCAACCAACTGAGAATAATAATTTGTAACAGATGGAGCCGTCGCCAACGCGGCCAGAACGGCACGGGTCGTAACCGCGACACGATGGACTACCGCACCGGGTATATCCGATCGCACCTCCGCTCGCCGTCCGGCCGCGTCAGGTGACCGCCCCTCGACCCCCACTAGACCCCCTGAACCCCTAGGGGTATATATCCATCGGTGCGATTGGTAGTTTGGTTATCGGTTCAAGAATTCGAGGTGCTTTGGCGATGTAGCACTGTGAGTACCCCTATGTCCCCCGAATAAATCGGATTTCGTATCTCATGGGGATTTGTGCATGGATGACCTTGTTGGCAGCTAGTAGGGAAGCAGAGAATTGGCTGTTGATTCGGTTGTTTTTTTAGTTAAACGCGTGGTAAAGGTAATTGTTAACGTAGCATTAACGAATACCCCCATATCCCCTCTACAAAGTATTCATATTCTATGGGGGACTACCGTTCCTATGGGGTCGTGAAATATTGTTGGAAAGCAAGATAGGAAGACGCTTGCGTTGATTTTAAAGAAAATTGGCTGTTGAATTAGGTTGTTATTGTATAGTTCAGGTGCTTTAGTTACCTATGGGGTGGACTTTACAAGCTAAGGGTTATGTCAGTTGCGACTTTTAAACGTATTTCAAGAGAGACGAGGCAATTGAGAAAAGGCAGAGCTTGTTGCGTTTTTGTGCCGGGAACGCCAAAAATACGTTTACAAAATTAATTTCTTCCGAAACTCTAAATTCTCGAAATCTTCTTGGTATTAATTTGGTTACCGTCAAAATACTGTACAAAATTTCAAATTTAATGTCGTTTACTTTACAAAAAATATTTCTAATGTCAATATGTTTTTTATTAATTGCATGATTTGGAAATGTATAATTAAGTGTCGCAGCGGCGTGCAGTGTCGATCGTTATGAGGTATGCGTACGTACTCTACGTACATGTGCACGTTCATATTAGAGCAATAATCTTATGTAGATAATAATCTATAGTGGTGGTAGATGTCTGTGTGATCTAGGGTTAGACCAAGTATTAGGAACGATTTATGTGATAGACTTAGTACCTCGTACGTTAGTTTAAATATCTGAATTTTTCGAATTTCTAATATAAGTTCGAAATAAGAACGTTCAATCGAATAACGTAGAATATGTATAGACAATAATATCACACAGACAATAGAAGAAAGATGTTTTACACTTAGAGTTCACTCTTAACTTTAAAACTAAATAATTCCAAATTATTTATTCAATAACACTTCAAGTATTTTTTAATAAATCGTTCACTATACTTGATAAAAATCACATTGAAACAAAATTACCACGTTCGATGCTGCTAGCCTTTTAGCTATTCAAAATTTCACAAAATTAATAATTAATAAATTATAATTAATTGTGGGGCCTGCACAATAGTGGCATAATCAAATACACTAGATGTAATCCAGCATAGATCTAAATGATTTTATATCGGCCAAAATCTCGTATGTCGTTTTATGAATGTTTACAAACTTTTGAATAACATTGTTTATTTCGCATTGTTTTGATAATGCTATAAGTAGCTTTAATAAATTCAATCCAAACTGATTATTTAAATTAACGTTCGCACTTAAGCATATTAATGTGATGGAATGTTCGATATTACTATAAATATAATGAATGGAAGATTAAAATTCTTAGTAAAAGTCCATTACTAATATGAATGTTAGTTATATACTAGAGATTTTGTAGTATGCACCATATTTTTCTACCTACGACCTGTACGAATGCAAAATAAATATATACCACCATAGGTAGAAATATGCTTCAGTGCGTACGAAGAGTTAGTACTTATCTTTCAGACTTTTCAACATTTGTGTATCTATTTAGGAATAAACGTGATAAATTCTGTTTAAATTTTCTTTTCACAATGGTGTGAAGTTTTATCGTTGCTATGCGCGAATGTACGTTCCTATTGTGGCAATATTGAAATTAAAACGATCGTACAATTATCTTCTGCCTTTATAATAAAGATTTTTTTGGAAATAAATTCGTAAAAAATAAAAAAAATAAAAATTACAAAAAATATTGCGTGCATGAAACAATGCAAAATTATAAGCATTTGCCTGGTAAAAAGGTAAACGTAGTAAATCCACATATTTAAAAGTTGAATTTTAACTAAATGAAAAAAAAATGTTAGATGATTTTAAGCAACTTTACCGAAATTCTAAATGTGTTTTATTTACTTTACATATTTCTGATGATTTTGTGAAGATATTCAGCCAAACTTTTATTATAACAATATTTGTGCTCACTGTACTGACTGATATTCATTCTATAAACTGTCCAAAATTTTAAACATTACTTTTGAAACCAAATAAATAATATTAATAACAAGTTTTGATTTCTCTTGGCTACTTTTCTCTAAAATATCTACAATGTGTAAGTATTCTGTAGATTTCACTACTCAATTGCACTTAACTTATCCTCTGCAAGATATTTTTGATGTTATAAATTGACATAAGTAGTTATGAGCGGAATTAAGATGAAAACATGAGATGGAATCAACCTCACCTCTGAGGGTGAAAATGAAAGGCTTCCGGTTAAAATACGCGTATGATCGAATAAAATCTAGTCATGTTATAAATAGCCAGGGTAACTTTAGTATAGTTAAAATATGCTGTACATAAAATGATAACGTATATTTGGTATTTGTATGCGTTCGGCCATAGTGTAGGTATAGGGAGTTTTAATACAACCTTACCAAAAATGGTTGATAAATATTTGTCATTGATTACCTTCCCTTGTCATTGTTAATGTTATTAGTGACTGAGATGTTGAGCATATGTGTCAGAATCCCGAATCACATTTCTAGGGTCTTACAGCCTATGGCCGAACAAACCGTTCATAGTTTTAAGTTAATTTTAATTTCGATCTCCTTTACTGTATTTGATTCTAGTCATTATTTTTAAGTTGCTCGAATGTTTTATAACGTAATATTGTTATATTATTATTCCTATGCATATAACATATAAGCGTAATACCGCCCCAATTTAGATGTATGTTGTTATTTTAGTGAAACGAACTGTTATGTGAAATAATGGTGTCGAATAATATTTTAGCTTTGCTTCTAAAGAAGGCACATATAAAAAATAGATAGATGTTTATAACATTGGCGGAGTATGGTATCAAATAAGAGGCTGTTGGAAATTCTGTGAGTATACAGAGTGGCAGAGAAAGCAAGGGACATACTATATTAAGGTTACATGATATTAAGTTTATTTACAATTATCCATTAAAATATATTGTTGATGAATATTGAGTACGGTCAGCTCTAAAGTAATTCTGTCTAAAAAAATGTTACGCCTGACTAAATACGCTAGCGCTACGTTGTCCATACGCGGGGAACGTTTTACAAAATTTTCCTAATTTTTAGTTTTTGTAATTTATTATTTCTCATGTATATTGTTATTGAATGATCTGTGAGCATGAATTTTTATGAGTTTAAATATGTCTCAGATTATTTTAAAATACCCCAACGCCATCTGGTGGCAGATAGTAAGCATTTAATATTATAGTTAACGTGGCTAATAGTTAATGGCCAAGTCATAGACACTTTATGAAAATTTTTTTTTACATTTACAAATTTACATATTTGCTTATGAAAAATATACGTAACGGCATTTTGTACATGCATGGTATGGTATATTGTAAAATGCATAGTACTTTTAAATACTTTTTTTGTGTACTTATAAGTGTCGAACAGATTAAGAATATGTTTAACACTTGTAGGCATTCATCTCACGCGTTTACTCAATGTCAGCGCGCGTTTTATCTGTCAACTGAACTTTGTATAAGGCTGTGTTTACTTGTTTACATTGTTGCATGCTACACATGATTTAAAATTTTATATATTTGAGAAAAATACAGTATTAAGTGATAGTGATTGCGCGCTAACAACTGTTGATTTAGCTCTCAAATAGGATTTTTTATTTTGAAGTCCTCGTCTACTAGAGTATTCTGTACAACTAATGGTAATTGGTTACTGTTGTCTATTGACATATCTTTAACGTATGGAATATTAACCAGGGGTTAAAAATAATCCTTATCGTGCCCATAAAATAAAGTTTATATATAATCATACGAATGAAAAAAAAAAAAACAATACAGAATTTGGACATATTAAATTCAATAGGACGGAGTTTTATTGATGAGTTGAATTATTCGATACTATTATTTCGTATTGCGGTGTGTAGATTTTACACGAAAAGTACATAAAGGCCCACGATCACCCAAAACAAAAACGTAATGAGCCAAAATTCTTGAAGCATTTCAACCGATGTGGTTACAGGGTCTACGATGATACTGGTTCTTGGAAACCGTGGGCCATTGTGTACAAAGTTTAGTTGAACTAGTGATAACAGATCCTTATGCGTATTCGGATTTATGACAAAGCGTTCCACTAGATGTTCTCACCTATTGCGATCATAAAATTGATAAATTCTAATACGTGCTCAAGTATCCAAGGCCGTCGCTAACCGTTGATTTAGGGGGCGACAGATAATTTATAGCAGAGCTCCCTTTGGCAACGCCTAATGAGAGAACTCTTATGTGTAACACATTTTTTGAGTCTCGATCGTCTCCAGAATGGTAGACGGTCATTGTGAGCGTTTAGTGGAACGCTGGTTTATTCAAATCTTAGCGCCACTTGAGTGTATGAAGAGCGTTCACATCGAGTGGTGTATGAGTATTTTCAATTAGTCTGAATGCTACTAGATATTGGGGCTTACTGTTATTATTGTGTGACTGATCTGATGGAAGCGTCGTAAACCGAAATACGCAAGTAAATGAAATTTTTGATTTTGAAAATTTGATATGATCTTTCAAACCCATTTATATCACTTAAATGAGACCCAAAATTCATCATGGGATTTTTTTATTATAATGATCTCAAAAATAAAATAAAAACAATCTGCCATAAAATATTTTAGTAAACAAGTTTATTTTTATTTAAATTTCACCTCGATGTGAACGTTATCAACGAACAAATGAAACGCCATTGATTGAATGTAAGTACTAAGACATACTGAATACATAAGAAAAGTGCGCTAAAAAAGAAACACGTATCATTCCAAATGTTCAACTATTTCCTAATTGTGAAACAAATTTTAAATATCAGGATAGAGCGTGGAAGTATATAAGGGGGGAGGATTTAGAGCGTCAGGACCAACCATTGGCAATGGTGAGAAAAGAAAACTTCATTGAACAGTATGTAATTTCAATTTCTAGTACTTTTAGTCCGGACCGTTCCATCTAGTATAGGATGAGAAAATATGAGGCTAGGATAGCCTCCCCTCCTTCCCTTCCCCCTTAACAAAGCTATAGCACGCCCATAGGGATAAATTAGGTAACCATTGATAAGATGGTTTATTTAAAGTTTGTGCCTTTCATAGAAAAAGATAATTGTTCGTTGTTGTCATCTGTTAATGTGTTACATTTTGTACTTATATTGTTTTACAGTTGCATAATGAATACGTACTTTTTTATTAAGATTAATAACAACATTACTGTAGTTAAAATCGATTTAACTAAATAGAAATGTAAGGAAAGTCGCAATACTTAAGCGTATTTATTGTATTTTAATGTTCGGTAGCTCTTGTAATTATCATATGTATGTTACCGAAATTTTGTACAAAATGATCATTAATTACTTTTAAATATTGTTTTCATACATGTAATTGTATGATCTCATTATTATAAATGGTGTATTCTTTTGTTGCGTATGAAATAATTGATTAAGCAATATTCTAAAACTGTTGAGTGAGATTAGCACGAGTTAAAATTAAAAATAACGATAAAAATATACACCATTTATGTAAAGATAACTTTTAAACAACTTATGACATTTTATTGTATGTTTGTGTATTGTTTGGTGAAGAACGCATATTTCTTAGCTCAATGAATTTGTTGTGACAGTTCTGTGGGATTGTTTGTGTGTTAATGGTGTATTTTCATAGTGTTTTATAAAGTCAAGTTTCGAGAGACTTAACTGTTTATGTGTAGTAATAATTACTTGTTTTTCGAATTATCTTTTGACGCAGCTCAAGTCAAATTATGAATTTAGATTCGTATCGGGATCTAGATGCACACATTTTTGGTATCAAGCCTAGTATGAAAACTAACTAATCCATTTGTTAAGTACAATCTAAAGGCATTTGTAATATAAATATGTTATTATTAGATATATTTTGTATAGTGTCAAAGTTAAATTGTATTTTTGTTCTTGGCCAACATTGGATGTGATGGTGTGAAATTCATGCACAAACATAGAGTATAATAATCATACTGATGCAAGATAATTAGGAAGCTTAAGTGATGATTAAATCGATTTCAATTAATTAAAAATATGAATCCAGTACACTATACTAAAACAGTTGAGTCTCTTGCATTAACACTTTTAAATCTCAATTTTACCTCTACTCCTTTATAATTATGATGTACTTAAATGAAATTTTAAAAAGTGATATTTAATAAAACAACATGTTTGTTAATAAAAATATTCTACATTGGTTATTCGTTTAATACGCCAGTCTTTATTGCTCGTTTAATTAGAAAATTTTAAAGACTGAATTAAATGCAAATTGACTTAAATTCAATTACGTTGTCATTTACATTGTAGTATATATAGTTGTAGGATATACGTAATGTCTTATGTAGGCGAATAGGGTCGTATGTCGGTGTTTAGATGTTAGTAAGTGTCATCGGAGAGACTTATTTTTGTAGGAGACATATATGAAGATTTTTTTTTATTTTCATACTAAAGTTATATATCGCATAGTGAGAACGGACTAAACATTTCGGTAAATTGAGATAATATACTTAAAACTACTGCTAATAACGTAGTCTATCGTCCAGACATTCAAATGTGACGTTTACGGGCTACAAAAAGACAAACATAAATGTAACGTCCCTCTAATAACCGCACACTAAGAATTCCCCAAAATGCAAACACAATTTTGTTTTTCCACTAAATGCCATAGGAAAATATTTCGCAATCAGTTCCACTAATTCTCACGGAGCGATACGTAAATTTAGTAGGTAGCTAAATTGTGTTTATTACTATAGCACATCGATGAAATATTTGTAATGTGTTCCAATATTATGAATATTTATTGTTATTACCTAAAGTGAAGTAAAGATAAGTCTCTTCGAACAATTGAATTAGTTTTTACACGTGCAAAAGCGTATTGTAGATCACAATACAACACCTTGGCCCCTGTGATTCATTTTGTTATAACGTAGACTTAATTTGTTGGTCATTAAATAAAATTTACTAAAAAATGTATCTTTTATTTCTACCAGTATATGTAATTTTAATATTGGTGATAGATATGGCAGAATCCTTCTGCAAATAATCTGAGGCTGTTTTGCTAGGATTGTAAAGGACATGTTCAAATAGTGCGACTTATTTCTGTGATTGTGGGAAGGGCGCCAATATCTTAATCTCGATAGGTTGTCAAAGCTACCTAGGCGGAAAATTTTAAAGATTTAATTTATATATTTTAAACATGATATTACGACTTTTAAATATGTAATTCACTATCGATCAATGCGAGAAATAGTTCATAAGGTCGTAGTTTCATCAAATTAACTTTAAAAATTAACCGGCGAAAAGGATATCGTTGAAGCTTACAATAAAAGTTCAGAAAAGAGTAACAATAATCACAGAAAAAAAGTTACAATAAATATCACAGAGAATTGAGCATAGCTGTTTTAGAGAACCGTTACCCGCGCAAAATATTCTATTGGCGTTTCTTGAGCATTCAAGAAAGCTATTGAGTTCTGCGACAGCATTCAGGAGTGTACCACTTAATATCAAGTGAACTGCACATTTTAAAAATTCTTAAAATTTCTTCACGCAACAATAACGTAATGAAATAAAATTTATTTTATTTGTACAGGTCAGGTTAAATCAACTATCAATAAAAACACGATTTAAATTAATTGGACTAAAGCCAGTCTTTTATTATTGTGATTCTTATACTTAACAATTTCACCTACAGATACAATAATACTAAATAAGAAACTTGAGACTCAACGAAACATAGCTTTTAAAGCATTTCATCTTTATCTACAGGCAGTTTCGATTCAGACTTATAGAATACTATTCTTAAGTTAACAGTGAGCTAGTTCCCGTTGACTCTGTCCCATCGCCAGATGGTGCCGTCGTCGCAGCACGCTAGCAACACTTTGCCGTTTCGCGATAGCGTTACCTGTCAACGTAAAATCACAAATGATTAAATGAGATTTTATGAGTAGCATGTTTTCATATTTAAATAACAAAGCAAATAATAAATCCACCCCCTGAAAGAGGTAAAAAACCTTGTTCACGGGGTGGATTTAAAAAAATCTTAAACTTAAAAATTCCTTTGTAAAATTCATACTTTTAAATCTTATCTATATTAATATATTTACAGTGAAAAAGTTTCACCTTTCACTGGTTAACTGGTTTTTATTCTAAAGATTATTAACTACAATACAACTGGAATATCTTATGGTTAATGGTTATGGTTATGGTCTTATGGTTATTGAATACGCGACGTAATGGTAAATGGTATTGTGTACGCGCTGCCCGAGTGGCTGTTGGTTACGTACTAAATTATATGGATAAAACCTAAATTAAGGAAAGCGATTGCGCGTCAATTGCAACTATGCACAAACGCGTAATCGCTGATCTGTTCGAATGTGTAAATCCGAACATATTAGGGGACTTTAAATTAGTAAAGTGTTAGCGAATATAAGCAAATGTATAGACAAATTGAGGAATTTATGTTTTCATGAGGTGATAAGTTCTTAAAAATTACACAAGGATTTAAGGAGTTAAAATGTGCTATTACGGTTCTAGCCAAGTTTTGTCCAGGCATTGGTGATGTTGACAAAGCGTTGACAAGCTATTGTTCAGATGAGGAATAGGTGTAGGCGAAGTATTGTTAAGGAGTCTGCGAGGTGTCAGTGAAGAATTAGTTGACAAGATGTTAATAAGGGGATGCAAGTTTACACGGTTACAGTAGAAAAAATACGTGATGTAAAACCGAGACACCCTACGTGAGATTTGATGAGATTCGAATGTCTCGTGTAAATAATGGATGTCTTTTCAGGTGTAGGCAAGATATCGTAAAAGTGTTTGTGATAAAGACATAGTGTTGCCCAGTGTGGGCAAATTGACAACAACATGTCGGTAAGTGGCTACTGCCGCCCATGGACATCTGTAATCAACCCTAAGTAAGATCAAAGTCTCACCTAAAGTTAGCCACAGATGCGTTGCTACCCCTGAGGACTAAGATGGAATGCCTCGGAAAAGTATGTCTCCCTTACC
>MOOZ01001275.1:123726-134040 GCA_002930495.1 Cecropterus lyciades
CTTTTTGGGGCTGCATTAGTATTTTTATCTTACACTCGATTGGAGGAAGTAGGAATATTTAGAACTATCGTCACATATATTTTTTTATGGATCTTCGGTGATAATCCCGCGATGCTGAAACTGATTGGCACGATTCAAAAGCTATTATGCGACTACTTTTACAAAAGAGTCCTATTTAGTACATTTTTTTTATACTTACCAACAATAGTGTAGTGTGGTTGAGCCATCAATAAAGGTCCGCCGGAGTCGCCGGTGCAAGCATCTCGCTCTGGTGCGTTTGCGCAGAGCATCCGAGGAGTTACCTTCCTGCGTCCATATCCAGCGCCCGTACAAGCTTCTTGAGTCCAAATTTGTACATCAGCCTATAAATAAAGTACATTTTTATTGCATCACATTGACATATCGCACGATTATAATAAAATGGACCTAATGTTAATTTGTATCTTGTGGGAAATAAAATTGTGTTCGCACTTTGGAAAGTTCCATAAGTCGCTAAAGATATTAAAATAACGTAACATTTATGTTTGAGTTGTTCCTGTACAAAATTGTCATATTTAATTCCCTAGACAATATACTACGTTATCTTTTACGTATAGCCTACGTTGTGTCGCTTCCGTTTTTACTATGCTATTTAACGCAAGTAATAATTTATGTGGCACATGAAATATTTTAACTGACCTTCATGGGAATATTTGATGGGGGGCCTTTTTCAATTGTACTTCCCCACCCAGAAACAATGGCGTCCACACCTTCGAGTCTGTCTACGTCATCTGAAATTTAGAAAATGAATATATTCATTAATAATACATATTTATAATATAACTTTTCAATCTAACGACTCTCGCGTTATGAAACATACATTTAAGGCTCTATCATAGGTCGAACGTAGCGGCCACTCCATTCGTCAAGTCCATGAAAGTGATTCTAGTATGTCTTTGGGGGAGGCTAAAAGCATACCTAGCATGCCTCTGGATTGCGTCCCGGGGCGGCACATTTACTAGACACAGAATATTTAAATTTGGCGATCTTGTTTTCGTTTGGTTGTCAAATTCTAGAGACACAGGTGTCAAAGATTATTAAGATTTCAAGTCGGCACTGTATACATACATAGAAATACATAGAAAGATTTTGCAACATATTATGGGTATGGTTTTACAACCGTCATTTCTAGCGTGAAGTTCTTATTATTGCGTTTCGGTGGAAGGATGTGGTTGCAGGCTCACTTTCGTATGACGCGATCATTTTATTCCTCAGGAGTAGCAATACATATATAATAATTGACTTCAGATAGTATTACTTTCTTATATTAAGTTGTTCACAGTTATTTATGGGCGACAGTGACCACTAATCATCTGGTGAACTGCACGTTCGTTTGCTATTTCTATCTTTAAAAAAGATAACAGCATATTACAGGAATTAATTATTAGTTTATATATATAGTTCCGTACCCAAAGGGTACAAACGAGGCTCTATTACTAAGACTCTGTTGTCCGTCAAACCGTCACCAGGTTGTATCTCATGCACCGTGATAGCTAGACTGTTGAAATTTCCATACATACACAGATGAATAGAAATACGTCTTCTATTGCCGCTATAATAACAAATAGTAAAAATAGAATAAAACAAATATTTAATTTTAAATTATATATACGAATATTTAATTTTTTAACTAATTTTTACATTACATGGGTTATTTACGTACCAGGCAAACAAGCAGGTCGGTACAGATTATCCGGGAGGGGCTCCACCAGCCTGAGCACCGCGATGTCGTTGTCATACGTGTAGCGGTTGAAGTCTGGGTGCTGGAACACGTGGGCGACTGGGAAACCCTCTGCCCGGGAGTTGTTCACATCGTGCTCGCCAACGAGCACTGTCAGACGAGACGCTTCAACCCTGGAAGGGAATTTAGATATAGTTAAAATTAACTGAGTTCTAATAAACACACTTTTTGGATATTTTGTCCCAACGCGTCTCTGATAAGGTCTTACGACATAGGTACTCTGCAATGCTTTGCAAGGAGTGAAGAATCTATTCTAGTTTATACCATGTTTTTAGTAAAGAAGAGTTTGAAGTTTCAGTTCTTTATCTCTCTTATTAAACTACGTACGGTTTACCTTTTGTGTGTTTTAAGTAAGGACTTAAGACTGACTCAATTAAATGAATCTTTCAATACACAAGGAAAAATACTCGGACTGGCATAAATATTTATTTTCTTTTCTTGTTTTATCGTATTCTGTTAAATAAAAAGCATTAAAAAATGTGCCGGATCGAGTTCCAAAAAGCCATTAATTTAACTTATGATTAGAATAACAGTATTATGACCACCAAATATTAAGTATTGTTTCTCAGTGAACATCAAAGATATCTTGGTAAGTGGTGTTTTTAGATATCACGAAGACAGGTTTAATATTTCCGTATTTGACCATTGTGTAGGCTATCAAATCTGTGTTGTCATAATAATAAACAGTATGGTTTAGAGATGCCCTAATCTGATCCGACAATTTTAAAAATTCGGATCTTTTCTTACGATTTTGCTTTCACCGACGCTTTGTCACGCATAAACTTACAATACTTATAAGGTTGACAAAACCACATTCGAAACTTGAATACTATTTACGTTACAAACGTAAACACATGTCACCTCAATTATTGGACAAAATTGTTTTTGAAAGTCGAAACTTGGCACTTATTTACTATAAATACCGGTTTGCGATTGCTTTTATCCACATTTTTATACACAAAGCTTTCGAATACTTTTTGTAAAAGTCTGTATTACTTTTTAGTTAAATGGGTACATCTATTGAATGTATACACGTAAAAGTAAAATCGAGAAATACTGCATTTCTTTTATATCGATTTCGGAATGCAAATTGTTGTTGATAGAATCGTCGAGCGTTCCACAGATAGATTCGATGTCTGATAGTATGGGATGACCGATCCGGCAATGCAGTCAAAGATCGGATCAATTAATTACGATCTGTGGAAATAAAGTTCGCCCTTCACTAATCCACAAAGATTCGAGGAGGGTACCAGCGTACAGTTATAAGTGACTCATTGATGATGGTATTTGTGTTATTCGATTTATTGGTATCGTTTCTGTGTACAATAATTTTGATTATGTCGGAACGGAACATCGCTTATTTATTTCATACGCGCATCATACTTTTACTTTGGGTTCTGCTTGTAATACTGGGTCAAATCGAGGTCTTAAATTTACCTATTTAAATGCCTGAAATTAATCAGCTTCCATTTCATTTAAACCAAAAAATCCTAGTTTTATTATATAATTATACAAAAAATAATAAACTATAAAAATGAATATAGAATTCCTAGTTTTAAAATTTCCAATTCTTTCTAATTTCTAATTGTTAACGTTTATGAATTTAACATTCGTTGATTATTACACTATATTTTTTGCAAGATCGAGCCCATATTTTACTAAGTAGGCAACTGAGATCATTAGGATTCAGCGTATGTCTCCCGATCGAGTGCGTGACGAAACAGCTGGTGCGACCGGCCTTGACTCCATTCGTGCGGCCTTGAATTAATAGTCTAGATTTAGAAAATAGATTCAATTTTATCTAGCAGAAGCAGCAAACGAACGTACTGTACATCTAATGTTTAATCTCTACCAATAGACATTGCAGTCCTGTTTGGAATGTATGATAGATGCGTTGCCGCTCCTGATAGGTAAAATGAAATCATTCATGTAATCTACCTACATACCTACTACACTCTTCATACTAGATAACTCTACTATACTGATTTACGCAGAAATAAATATTACGATAGAGCTGCAACCCGATGTCAGAGGTCTGTAATCTTCTACACATTTTATATTGTTGAGTTTCAATTATAATTTGTCTTTTTTATCTGTACTAAGATTATGAAACAGAAAATTGTTTGTATTGATGTGTTTGTTCGTTTGTTCTCCGGGAGTACTGATACAATTCAACAGTTGTTTTTTTTTTAAATTTTAACGTTCGATTTCTATTTGTAAATCGTCGATTCGTAGTTATAGAATTTATGTTGTAGGTAAACACATGCTACGTACCTACATTCAATTTTGCTTTAAGACGAAATCGTGTGTTTGCATTACTTTGCATGCATAACATATGCAAACAATAAGGCTTGCGTAATAAGTTACGAGCCCTCAGAGGTCAAACAAACAAGTAGGTCACCCTTCAGGGATTTATTTACAAAGTTTCATTACGTAAAACATGGATTAATGTTACGATATCTTTGCCCTTGTGTAATGTTTATTAAAATCGAAATTATGAATTTGTTGATTCACCAAAAATGAAAATAGGTCAGTTTCATCACAGTTTTTTTGTTTCTCTGCTAAAGTATTTTGGACATAGTAGCTATAATAAAATTAATGGAATAATAAAATCGAATTTGAAGTAGGTACTTATGAGATGATGAGATGGTGAATAGATAGGTTATAATTATGTATAAATGAACTGGTTTATGCTTGTGGATATACTCTAATTATCTAGACATACATAATATAAAGGCTTTGAAAATAGCATTACATCTTAAATCAATATCAAAAAGTTTTTAATCCTATGTTTAGTCAGTAATACATTACAAATATCTGGGGCGTTCTACCTAACCGTTACGTTTATTCTAAACGAATTGGAGTATTAGTAAAGGCAAATTTCTGATAGTTTTACTAAACTTTCTGCGAACAAAGAGGAAAAAACGCCTGCGTAATGTCTCAAAGGGACTATCTGGTTAGGTTATGTTTAGGTCAGATTTTGAGCATGATCGTTTATTACATCTATTATCTTAATAATTTCATTTTATTACACTGATATTACTTATTATTACAGAAAAATGGGTGCATACTTATGAGGAGTAATACTTAACTTATTTACACGGTGTACTTATACCTGAAGAGAAATGCGACTTTATCATACAATTAACAATTGCGTTACACGGTACATTATATTTAAACCTGTGTTGTTAAAGTAACAGTGTAAGGTAACAAATATAATAAGTATTATTATATCATTTACGAAATATACGCAGGTATTATACTGTCACTGAATATTTTTGAAGTAATAACCATTAAAGTTACGTACTTATACACAAATTGTGAATGCAGTTCTTGGTATTTTTTTAACTGAGTTACCAACGGAAAGAGGTTACAGTCATTCGTCATTTTCGGATTAGTACGTGACGAATAGATAACCTGGCATGTAAAATTCATAGTAAGATTACTAAATCTTACTATGAATTTTACATGACACTCGTGTAGCATCAGTTTTTGGACGCTGCATGAATTGAGATTTATTTATCGGCCTGTGCAAATTTTATCGATAAATATACAAATTTATTTACGAAATAGATTAAACATATAAGGTTAAAAACCTTATACTTATATTTAAACCATTTTTTTTGTTTGTATGTAAACGTATTTTTTTTATAATATCTAAAATTGTGGTTAAGCTTCGTTAGCCACAGATACATATTTAGGTTACGTGTTTAAAAAATATAAGTAATAATTGTTGGTTGTGATTTTAATCTTGGTCGTGGACTTATGCAAAGTTGCTAAAACATTGTTTGTTTTTGCGACCTGCAATTCGGTCAGTAGCAGATTTGGTTTGGGTTAGAAAATCATAATTATGTATCCGTACAATAGGTGTATAGATAAAAGAGTATTCAGAGGCGTAAACTTAATGTAGATCGCATAAAATTATTAGCCAGTAAAAATAAATCATTTTATTGTTTTGTCGTTCCTACGCAATACATTGTCATTGTAACGATTCTGCTGTTTTGCATCTTATCACGGTCATAACAGTTTGTTTTGTGTGCTTGTAAGTTCAAATGTTGCATATCTCGCATTTTTTCGTTTTTAAGTATGTTTTAAAAAGTTCTGAACTGACCGCGTTTTTGAAGATTTACATCAAAACAGTACTTTGTTTTTTCTCTGTAAGATTAAACTTTGATACTAAAGGTAGGTACATAAGTTACAACTTATCATTAAGATATAATATATACATACATAATAATTAAATGAAATATGATCGCGACCAGCTGCGCCCAGCCGTTTTAGCCGCTTTTTTTTATAGTATGGATGTAGCAAACGAGCGTGGGCTGCACGCTCGTTTGCTACACCCATGGTAAGTGGCTACTGCCGCCCATGAACGTCTCTAATCAACCCTATGTAAGATTAAAGTCTCACCTAACATTGGAAACAGATCAGTTGCTACCCCTGAGGACTAATATGGAATGCCTCGGAAAAGTATATCTCCTTTACCACACTTTTCAGACCAGAACACAACAGCACATAACACTGCTGTTATTTGGCAGAAATAGGTGTGGCGGTGGTGCTTCCGGAGTCGAACCACAGAGTTCTACCATCTTCTAAAATTATAGCGTTATAAAAAAATATATAACTTGAAAATTGTATAAACCTTTGCTAGGATAGAAGATGGATTATATTAAAATAAAGATTTAACGTCACCTCCTATATAACGTCTGAATATAAATACTTTTTCAATACTTTAACTAGAATTCGGTAGTTTTGTGTAATGATATTTTAGACACACAAACACACTAAGCTAAGATAAATTATATAATTTTCTCTTACTAGTTTTTTTTTATCAAATATAGATATGCGATGCATAGGTACCTATCATTATTGTCGGATCTATCATTTTTGTCGTTTATATGTATGGATATCGCTTTACTTATTGTACTAAATAGAGGTTAAGCGGCAAACACAGCACATCTTTATCACAGTTTTGGTGACATTATGTTTCGAATTGGATAGCTGCATACAATTTACGCTCATGGTTGTTATTATCTGAGCTGCCTCTGCGTTCTACCGGCTTTACAATAGTGAGTGTTCCGAGGAACTTTTTGACCTGGTGCCTACGTCGCCTTTCCTCTACCGCACCACTTGCCGAAGGATGAAGTTCCATCCACACCTACTGGACTCGTGGCGGTCCTCTAGGATTCGGCTTACACGCTCGTTTTTGCCACGGACGTGCAAGTTGTGGAACGAACTTCCTCCTGAGGTATTCCCGGAGCATTATGACACGGGGTTCTTCAAAAAAAGGTGCGAAAAGAGCTCTCTTTCAAAGCCGGCGATTCATTGGCAACTCCTCTGGTGTTGCAAATATCCATAGGCGACGTTGACTACTTTCTATCAGGTAGCCCGTATGCCTTATCGTTAGGTTTAAGTATAAAAAATATATCCGAAAACATCTAAAACTCCCCTGTGTAAGTTAGCCTTAAGGCCTGATAGCGATTGGAAAGCGAGGTGTTGAAAGTGTATCGAAGTAAATTGGCCGTGTTTTAAATTTTTCGTTAAGCTACCTGAATTGAAGCAGGTTGGACAGGTTTGATAGCTTGTATATATTGCTTGCACCGCATTTTATGTAAAACGAAAATCATACAGTACTTTAAGTAATTGTCCAAAATCTTTATTTCGGTCAAATTAAATAATAATTACTAAATAACGCCGTTATGTACGTAATGCACGGTGGAAGATTTTTAAGCGGTTAAGGAAATTTTGGATTTTATCATACTTTGTTACCATATTAGGGTAAAACTTATCTGCGATGTTTAAAAGTTACGCTTTGTTGTATTGTAAGTTTATTAAATGCCGGTAAAGATCAGATAATGTTAATTAGTGAAATAAACCCATTAGTAATCCTCTTTATGTCTTACTGTGAACTGCTGTGTTTTTTTTCTTGCGAATTTTATATAAAGTCAAAAATGGGTCACGGATTTCTACATAAAAATAAAAACTCAATTATGGGCTCGATCGCAGATGCCAAAAGTAACATGTCTGTTACTTTTGGCATCTGCGATCGACGATTTAGCTACTACATTCTACGTTTATCTGGGGTTAATTATGGATGTCCATGGGCGGCTGTGACCACTTACCTACAAAAACATGCTCAACGGTTGCTTCTATAACAAAAATAACACTACAAGCTGAATTTCAGGATCATTTCCGGCTTCTAAAGGCAAACCCTTAGTCCCATTATAACATAATATTACAGTCGATAAACCTCCCGATACGGATTGGTCATTAATTCATACCTCTACCTAGGTGAGGTTGACGGCGGCAGTACCATTATTTGTTCTACTGTAGACTATCGCTACTCTAATTTTTGCCATATAAAGCGGTGTTAAGCGCCGTTCGGTTCTGGTTTGCAGGGTGTCATAAGGAGATACTCATATGAGGATCATTACAACTTAGTCATCAGGGTCGCATGTATGGCAAACGTCAGGTAGGACTTTAACTGTATCTGACGAAGATTACAGGTGTCCAAAGGCGGCATTAGACAATTACCATCGAACGCACTAGTTGCTGGTATGGTAGCTTAAAAAAAATTGAACTAGAAAGCGCCAAGTCTATCCAAGCTATTTGAAGACACTCCATGCGTAAAAGTAGGTCGTAAAAATAATTGTAACTAATTTTTGGCCCATTGATTCATACTGCGTGCCTCAAAGATAAATGAGTCAGTAAGCCTTATGGCAAAAGAGGTGTGGCAAGTAAATTGATAAGCGACACACTTCAAACGCAATTACTTATCATATATGACATCAAAACCCAAAAATTAACTGGCACTTTATCTATGATACGTATTACTGTGTTAGAGAGAAATTTAATTATCACTTCAATGTCCATAATTCGCTTTGTTAATTCCTTATCGACGTACAATAGAGCTAATAAGACGTAGAATTGGCATGACCTACCTACACCTTGAGTGCTTCAAGCAACGGTTGTAAGTAATTAATGGTAGTTAGATGGGATTGCTGTAGGGTTCTTCAATATTTTGTATAAAGTATGTACGGTAACCGTGCTGACAACGTTTGCTGATTTCAACTGCTACATTTCATTTTTAAGAGGATTTTCTTAATATTTGTAACGTTAAGGAAGGACGCTTAAATCGCTATATAAGTTTACCACAAAAAATATGGCGCATAACTATTCTACATCTTTTTACGGTCTGTGGACATAAAGAAGTCAAATTGTCGATAATTATTGACTTTCACCAATTTGCGCTCACCTACATAGTTCATTGTTTGTAGATTTGCTAACAACGTCTCTAATATTCGACATTCAACGGATAAATATTCATGACAAGAATAAAAGCTCGCGTTTGTTTAGGCGGCCTTCTGTGCGAGTGTGGTTACGTTATTTGCAAACTTGTACAAATAACACCTCAGTTGTGTTTACTGAGTGAAGAATTAAAATCTTACTAATATTATAAAGGCGAAAGTTTTATAGGTAAAGTGAGGATGGATATTTGTTATTCAATTACGTCAGAACGGCTGAACGGATGTGAATAACTAGTAACATCGTTAAAAACATTAATAAAAAAACCCGACTGCTTTAAACGTTTTTTTTTTGTTCATAATCATACATTTCATTTATCGCTTTATGAGAGTTTACGTCCAAACAGTCTAGCAAAAGTATTATATTATATATATTTTTAGAATGGTCTATTTACTAGCTTTCATTTGATATTCATATTGTCATGATAGTAAAAAAGTCGTCGCTCCCCCCCTTTTTACCTATTTGTAGGCGCCAATTTTAAAAATTATATAGCCTATGTCACTTTACAAACTGAGACAATTCTAATGATATGTCATACGTCACAATCCGTCAAGCCGTTTGGGCTGTAGCGCGTGCCAAAGAAATGGATAGGCATACAAACAAACATAAACGCTCGAAAACATTACAGTCGGGTAAAAAAATTGCCACAGAGATAGAATAAGTAGTTTAAATAATGTACAGGCTACTTTTATCCCGGAAAAATGCACAGGTTCAATGGTTATAACAATTGCATCTAACAGGGACTATGTATTTAAAATGAGTAAAATGAAGTACCATAGAAGTTATTGTTCATTTTTGATGTCATGGGTCCGGTTGGGTCTTATCTGTGCCTTATTAAGAAGTATAACTCTGTTTAGGATTTTCCAATTTAACTAAAGATATCTTATGCCCGATTCGTATTGTATGTTCAAATGTAAATGTAA
This sequence comes from Cecropterus lyciades, assembly GCA_002930495.1. Lineage (NCBI taxonomy): Eukaryota > Metazoa > Arthropoda > Insecta > Lepidoptera > Hesperiidae > Cecropterus > Cecropterus lyciades. Next base: position 133,735 of record MOOZ01001275.1, read on the forward strand.
ATTGTATGTGTAATGTCAATTTCCATCAGTCCTCTGTGAAAAAAAAACGTTAAAATTGTCGAAGGTATAATATTTAAAATATATAGGTATATCACCTGTACCTTTTTTAAACGCGGATGAACCTTGCTAGATATACATTACAAACATGGCAGAATATTTCTTGGTTCGACTGCAGATGATCATTGCACATTCTCATTCCTGGCCACAGACCTAATTGATCTTGAACTTTGTAGGTCATGTTCGTAAACTATCAGACTTCCTAGGACACATGAATTTCGAGTTCCTATCCGTGTCAATCGTTGCATC
>MOOZ01001275.1:140255-154980 GCA_002930495.1 Cecropterus lyciades
AGAATGTTTCAAAAGCGGGAGTTTTTTTCTAATGAGAGCTTCCGCTGCATGCGCTGCGTTTTTGCTTTATATGGCAAAACAACGTTTGCCGAGTCAGCTAGTGTACATATAAGCAGGGATATTATGGATATCCGTAATCGGACCAAAACTATCGGATATCCGAAATAAAAACCTATCAGTAACCGAATCCGTTAAAAGTGTTACGGATAATTTCGGATAGGAGCGGAATGTGAATGACATATGTTTTTTAGAAAATAATACTTGATTAAGTAGCTATAACAATAACTAGTAAGACTGATTGTAATACCAAATTATAACATAAAAATATAACCTATTTTTATTTAACTTATAAAGTTTAAACAAATGTTATATCCGTAACTGAACTGTCCGAAACTAACCGATAATCCGAAATAACATATATACATTTCCGTAACTTTATCTGGGACCGTTAAAGTATGATTGAGTAATTTCATATCCATAACATCCCTGCATATACTAAAGAGCTTAAATCTTATATAATTTTGTTCAAAAATTATACAATAAGGATAATAACTTAAACAAAAGTCACATGCACAAAAGACACATGCTTAATCGGTTGTGATTGTTTATTATGTGGACTCGTAATGTTTACATTCCTATATGCATATTGTTAAGGAAAAATATTATGTATGCATACTATTACGTTATATTGCGGATAAGCTTTGCAGTTTCAATTAAGCCAAGTACGACACTCTAAAACACTTCACGATAAAGTAGGACGCGGAGTGACATAAGGCGAGGGGCGGAAATCGAAGATGTGTTTATTCGAGTGTTGTTAGAAATCAAACTAATGTGTCCACTTATGCACCACTAAAGTCTAGCGGTTCCTCACAAATGTGAAAGCCATTATGTATTATATTAAGTCATTCATAAGAATTATTTTCCAAGCGAGTTTGTTTGACCGCGCAGTTAATAATTTTGCCGACCCTACGTACATTCCTAGACGTTACGAAACTTAGTTAACGATTCAGTTACAAGCTCACTACGAATTCCACTACTCATGATTTAAACTGTAAATATATCACTATAAATTATTTTTGAAGATAAAAGCGTTTCACTTTCTAACTTTTACGTTCGACGAGATTTAAATTTGACGCTTGTTGACCTTAATTTTGGAGTAATAGAAACGCAATGCTTTTTGCTCGTCATAAAATATTGAAATCACTTTCATCGACACTTGAATAAAGTACGAAATAAAAATAACACAAAACGGAGACAAATATAGAGCGGTTGAACCGCTCATAGAACACGACACGAAATTGGAGCTTCAATCGTACGCAAATGCGTGCAAAAGTCCGGATGTTGACACAACAATATTCAATAACACTCACTGCAGGGTTTGCAGGCGCGGGCGGCCGCAAGCACAGCTAGGAGACACAAAGCACGAAACATGTCTGTCGGAGTCACAGGCCACTCTGGAGGCAGGGGGAGACGCCGACCCACCTATTATAGGCCGCGGGCGGCGCCTCCGATAAGGCCTCGGGGCCAGGGTGATCGGACCAGGCCAAGTTCACGGATACGCGACGACTGCACGAGTGACACTGGTAGGAGCGCTGCGTCACCCCACTGCTCACTCGGCTGGGGATTGTGGGAGGCACGGTGGAAGGATTAGACGCTGACCTTGATGACTATTCGATGACTGATAACCGATGCTATCACTCACATCGTTAGTCTATTTCGGCAAGATGAGAAAGTCAATTAAAGCGCGGCGTTTTCTTTTTGGCGCGTAATATTTGCTAATTGCGTTCAATGTTTATTGCAGCGTGGTAGCTCTTTTGTCGAAGACAATGTTATTTTTCGAAATTTTACGGCGTGTTAACGTCATAAACGCGTCATTCATCAATATATCGCCTTTTAACTGCATCAGGTAATCTATGGCGCTGTATAAAAATAAACATCACAAAAAGCTCGCCATTCATGAACGGCCAGTATGCATACGGGAATAACGGAATCGAAACACCTTGCGACAAGTTTTGCATGACTCCTCTCTCTTGTAGCTCTTTTTGGCAAAATTAAGTACGCCTTACTTGGTTGTAAAGTACTTGCATACTGAATTAAAAGAAATGCTCTATTTGGACCACTGATTAATTAAGAAATTCCTCGCATTTCTTCATGCTTCCGTTTATGCAAATCCTTCCTGTTTCTGCAAATTGAGTTTGGATTTGAATTTGAATTTAAAATATTGCCATAATTACAAGAACGAAAGTGAAGGTCGAAAAAAAATTACAGGTGATTTGTTATCAAAAGAAGAGTGACCCACATTTGATTTAAAATAAAAAGTAGGTGGCGATTGTCGAGCTGTTTTTAGAACTGTCTCAACAAATTCATTCTTATTAATTTAAATATACATAATGAAGTTCTTGTTCAACGTCATGTTAAATAATAATTCAGGTTTCTAAATCAGGGTTTTGTCCAGAAACTACTTAAAATTCAGAATGCGCTGGGAAGTACAGATTTTGTTTGTTTAAATATACACTTCGGATGACATATCGAATCCTATTAAGATTTGACGGAACATTTGTTTGTTATTTTGTGTTAGTATTACAAATACATTTTTGGGATATAAAATATTGAAATTTTAGGAAAATAAACAGATTGAGGGCTTTGAATGTAAAAGATCCATGAGTTTAAAATGTCTTTTTTTTATTCATAGTAGGTAGCAACGCATCTATGGCATATCTAAGCTGAGATTCCGAGCAGCAGTTGCCAGTTACTTTCAGGTAGATTACGTGCTTGTTAGTTGATTTTCCTACATAAAAATTAAATCCTGACTTGATTTTAAGTATAGAACTATGGATGTCGCTTATCAATTCCTAATTGAATATAAACATAAATTCTTACCAAAAGTCACTTATTCATCCTAAATACTTTGTAACCACTGAGAAGAAGTGAAAGATGCATAAAATATAGTTTTTCGTATCTTCTTTAAGTGTTGTAGTTGAATCTATCTACTTTGATTGTTGTATCTTTTAAACTTTTGCCAATATAAGGTAAAAATATACATTTATTTGATGTTAAAAACATTTGCTGCTTTGTGAGCGCACTCTCTGTTTTAATTAAGTGACAATACTTACCCGGAGCGATTTACCAGATTCGATTACTTCATTGGAGCATATCGGTTGTTACAGAAACAATTACTGCTATATAGTGGTACTTAAATTACGTTAAATGTATATTTTCATGTGTTTGAAGTAATCGGTCGTGCGACGTTCGGATATATTTCTTAAAGATGGCAGAATCCATTGTAGTTTGACTTCGGCGGCACCTCCGCCACATTTATTTCTTCTTAATAACTGCTCCTACTACATAGAGACGATCCAACTTAGTCTTAGTAGACCTCAGGTAGGGTTCTACTGTTATTGGGGTTGATTACAGGTGTCCATGGTCGGCAGTGGCCTCTTAACGTCAGACAGACTGCATGCTCGATTGCTACTTCAAGCTTATTACAAAAGTTAGCACATCGACATGCAGCTGTGTTAAATATAGCGATAAGTAGCCTTCCAAAGTGACATTACGACAAGCGTATTCTAGTCGTCCATCACTGGGTTGCATAAAGCATATCCTCTGTTAAGCTTTATTACGCAACTTGCATGTAATTTCACCCGCTGCCGGATGGACCGCGCGGTTCACTTTAATTCTTTTATATTTGGACAATCTTGCCCAACAGTTTACGTAATTCCAGGACTAAAGCCACGCCATTCAAAGTTTTGCAATTCCGATATTTCGTTACACTGTTTGCGCACTGACCTACCATAAAAAGTTTAAAGAGTCGAAACGCTCTCAGATGCGAATCTGGGGTCGGATATGGTTGCACGGATCGCTATTATCTTTCGAATCAAAGAGAAAGTCCACATGCTCTAATTTTTCGGACATTTCGTGGTGGTTTTATTGTAAGTAGAACATAAAAGTTAGTCATTTTACTATAGTTACCGTGGTAGTCGGGTAATGAAAAAACAGCTGAATGTGAATGTTTCTTTATTGGATCATATAGTATTCGCTTTGGCGTCATTCTACTCTTAATTAATTGAAATGTCCGCTATGATATACGACGATGTGTTTCTGATTTACTGAATGTGAACGGCGTGTTTAATGTAAAAAAATCCGTTCTTCTGATCGCGATTTATCGTCTTTGCTCTTGCATTGAATGTCGAACAAAGTAGGTACTCAGCATTTTGAGCGTAGTGAGATTTTGACGACGGTAGGTATTTTTTCGAAATGTACGCACACACATGAGAAGGAAAATTTGTTGTGTCTATTGAAGGGTGTAGTGATGTTATTATGTACTTCATTTTAGAAAATAAAATAATACTAATTAATTTAACATTAAGAAAAATATACCTATGTTAAAAATAATATGTCAAAAAAAATTAAATGCAAAAATTATATAATAGTTAGGAAAATTCGCTGACTAAGATATGTGTCAACATTCGTTAGTAGAGTAACAGTCACACATACGTCCTCACAATTTTACGCCTAATATTAATAAGATTTTATGCATAATCAACATAAACTTCATTTCAGTAGTCAGTTTTGGTAACGTACAAGGAAAAAAGTGTTGGTCACTATGAATAATGTACATGGTATACGGTCAAGAATTGACTAACTGAACTGTGGTTGAAATTGAGAATTATGTTATTTGATTTATTTCACTCTTCATTCGACGAACGAATAATCAATCATGGTAAACGTGCCAACAGAAAGGAAACTTTCGTCTTATGACATCTTTAATCAACGTGGCTTATATTTTCAGGCATGGTTTCTCAAAGTGACCCCACTTTGAGAAACGTCCCCCTTGGGGTACATCAGTTAATCTTAAGGTACGCAATAAAATTTACACAATGGCGACTTACGGCTTACTAGTTTTGCGCTTAATGTTTACCCATTAAATTAAATCTTTACATTAAAAAAGTAGTTTGCGAAAATAAATAAGCCACGTTAAATATTTATAATACGTATAATCCACAGTTGGAAAGCGAAGTGGAGTATCATGATTTATATCTCTTGAGAGAAAAGTGTTCAGCAATAAATATGAGTTGATGTTGACGATTTATTGGTTATTGTAACTATTCTATTTTATATATTTCAACTTTTTTAGCCAGTTAGAAGTGCTCGCCGTTGATTTGAAAACAAAATAGGGGTACATGAATAACTTTGAGAAACTGTTAAGGTCGCTACATTTCTCCGTAGCTATTGATTGCCAGCAAAGGTCGCAGGTTTCCGATGCAGCGATGATTCAACACCATTGGCCTTGCGTCGGTGGGTGTGTGCTGGAAAGAGCTGGGACCGTGGCAAGTGTGCCAAGGCGATGCCCGTATGCCGATAACGATGGAACTTTTTTTGAGATGTTACCACGTGTTTTAAGCGCTGTTGGAAAGGTCGGTGCGAGTTCGCTGCGAGATTGCTTCGAGATCTGTTTGTGTGATTAAGCGATTTGATTTAATAATCTGATTCCAATTAAATAGAGTTTAATTATGATAAAATTAATTGATATTATAAACATTTTGTGCTAAATAAAGAAAGTGACTACTATTACTTGTTCTAAATATTATTTATATGTAATAAATAAACTTAAACAATATTTCATGATTAAGTACTAAACTACTGATAAATATGTTTAAAGGCGCAAGGGCTATTTGATTACTAGATAGTAGAAATTATTATAATTGCGTGAGTAATCGGGCGAGAAAATCAGGATAGTAAGAGTAATTCTAATAATTTACAAAATCAGTATCAATTATACGCTTGTTACCATAAAATCATAATAATTAAAAGATACGTTTCACCAGAACACGTTTTTTTATATGTACATAACCATAAGGCCAACGGGCCACCTGATGGAAAATAGTCACCGTCGCCTATGGACATTTGCAACGCTAGAGGAGCCAATGCATTGTCGGCTTGGTACGTGAGGTGAGTGCCCCCTTTATTATAACCCATCATCGCCATGACAACCCTAAACATTATGGACAACGTCATCAGTGCTTGATGTTACGTCGCATTTAAAATATCGTTTGAAAACTAAAAAATAGTGTGTATCAGCTCCGACGCACAACTGGAGATTACTCCTTAAGTACGATTGTCTAAACAGGCGAAATAAAATAAAATTTAAATAAGTTTCAATTGTTGCAAGCAGCGCCATCTATGCGACGGATGAAAAAGGGAAAGGTGCGCACAATAGGTTGCACACCAAAAACGTTACGAGGTCATTCGATCACTAGATTTTACTCCTCATATTTTTCTCATACTAATAATACTTTATTGTTCCTAAAAAAAAGAGACAATAATACATGAGAATTTACAATTTACAATACAAAAGGCGGTCTTATCGCTAAACAGCGATTTCTTCCAGACAACCTTAGGGTGCGGAGTTAGAGAGAGCAAGAACATCAAGAATATGTAGTGTGCAATAATTAAATTAGGGATTAGAGCAAAGTGCAAATTAAGGAATAAGTTAAAGAAAAGTTAATTTTAGGAATGAAATACAGCAACAATTGTTAAATGAATTGAGTTAAAAATAGCAAAAAGCATAGGCAGAGAATTGAAAAAATAAATAGAATTAAGGATTAAGATAATGGGATTTCCCAAAATTTTTAATGGAATATAGGGATTGGGCATTACAGATTGACTCAATACGGAGTTCCACAGACGAATAGCACAGTAAAAGACTTTTTCTTTGTCAATTCTCTTGATACACCGTCAGCGTAAGAAATTATTTCGTTTTGTTTGAAATATATATTTCGTATATATTTAAAGGAACAAAATAATTTCTTACATATGTAATATTATAAAAAGTAGCCAAGAAAGATCAGTGAAGTATATTTTTAAAGTCTCCTTGGCCAAATATTATTTACTTATGAAAAATAAAGTATATTTTGTACACTTAGTAATATAAAATCTAAAGCTAAAGACCTAAATGCGACATTTATAGGCTATAATTTAGATAAGCTTAGTGCCAAAAATGGGGTTAACATTATTGGCAGTGATAAAAGTGTTATTAGTCAACTTTTTCGAAATACGTTCGAGGCGAGTTCGAGAGAATGTTGCAAATAGTTGCGGACTTAAACTTATTTATGGTTTTGACTGAATACATTAAATAGGAATGCACTGCTGACATACTATCGCGTCCCTGATTTGATAACGCCCTGCATGCACCATATCTGACCATGTAAGCACCATGCTCCACTTTGGCTTCGATGGAAGCGTAATAAACAAATAATGGTTTGTTTAAGTATTTTATAACCTACATGTAACACATAAAAGATATTAACGTATCACTATTCTATTGGTTTCATGTCCTTTATGTTAAAATTACTTATTTCTACCGATTTAATCATATTACCACATAACGGTCATAACAGCTCATGTGTTTCTTTTGGTGGTTCTTTAAATAAATAAATCGAAATACTATTCCCCAAGTATTATTCACTTCGACATACCTATTTTAATTGTCTTTGATAGACACATTAGAAGATTATTGGTTGCAGCCCATGTCCCACCGCTGTACATGCGTTCACGGGTCTCACAAAAGTGACAAACAGGGTGATGACCAGTTAAATGGGAAAGATCTATCCTTTATAATAAGTTTTTATATTTAATGTAAGACGAATAACTATAACTTATGATATATGTATGAAAATTTTCCAATTACACTTTTTTATGCTGTTTGCTATCGCTACGTTGGGAATTTAAATGAAAACTAAATGATTTATAAGTGTTTTTATTTACACTTCCATTGTAGTTTCCATGTGAAATTAGCATTATCCTGTTCATCGGGTTGAGATCATTAAATCATTATAGGGCTGCGACTTGCTATGCTATTACGACTCGAATCTTCCTACCGTCTCTAAGTTATTTTGCTTGCAATTTTGCATATCACGGTCATACAAAAGTAAATGTATAGGTAATTCTGATATTTCAGCTCGATTCACGCAGTGAACTATAAATAACAAACTGAGATGGAGGCTCTATGACTAATTTATAATTAGAAACGATAGGTACTTGTTTTATTCTCTAAGTGGAAATGTGATAGATGTTTTCTAGGAAACATTTGCAGTTACTGATCGTAGATATCTAATTGTCAATCATTTTTATACAGCATGTAAAATATCAGAAATAATATTTTTTTACCGAGCAATTTCGCTGCAATGGTAGTCGTTAATGTCTTTTGTATTGATGTTAAACTCTGTGATCTTCAAAACTGGATATATATTTTATTATATAGATGATAGTAATAAAACATGTTTCTTAAATACTTTGCTGATATATATTATGTATGCTCATATCTAATATTTTTATCACATGGTCATCCTTCTTCTATGAACGATCTTAAGTATCAAGCAGCCAATTCATTAAATGTTGTAATAGATACGGTTGAATATCATTCAATAAACTCATTAAACAGTGCCGTTAAGTAAAAAGGCTAGGGTCTTACTTGAACGACTAATAAAGCTACTAGCCTGCGATACGAGTATATCTATACTAATTTATTTATTATTTTATATATTATTTATTTATTATGTTTATAAAGCTGTAGAGTGTGTTTGGTTGAACGCGCAAATCTCACGAATTACTGGTTCGTATTCAAAAATCATTTTTGTGTAATAGTTTATTTATTGAGGAAGGCTCTAAGCTAAATAACATTACGCTATGTTTGCCTATTATGCTGTGATAATTATTTTTTTACTAAATTGTTAGTTACAACTTATTTTTAACACTCATATAATTTCGAAAAATCAGATTGAGAGGTCTTATTGAAAACCATTGCTATAAATGCTTTTAAACACCATAAAATAAGTCGACTACTTATTATTGTCCCACTGCGGGCACAGGTATCTCAAAATGAAAGAATTTTAGGCTTTAAAGATAATGTAACCTACTTATAGTTTTTCTAATAAGATTTATGTTATAATAAACCGAATTCAAAATTCATTGAGGTAATTTGTTAATCAGATATATTGCTTGTTGTAATAAAAATAGTGATAAAACAAGAATAAAGTTGATAAAGAGGCGAAACGATATCAAACTGTCACAGATTATTTGACAACGTAATAAACACGTTTATATTTTACAATTCACAATGACCCTTCACGTGATCTCTATTCCAATGTAAAAACAGTGAAATTCGCTTAAACCACGCGCCATTGTGAAGTGTACTCTACAATATATTGTTTTGACCTCTCATCGTCAAATAAAACGGTTCGTGAAGATAATTGTTTTATTGAAGAACTGCTTCCGCTAATATTGGGTTAAGTTGTTGGAATTTTATTACTAATACACGGTTGTATATTTTCAAATTAATGGTTTTTTACGTTAGTAATTTGTAATAGGCTTCAAAGGTAAACCAAAAAACATGGAAAGAGCCTCTTAGAGGTGCTGTAATGCTACTAAAGTTAAATCGCGAAGAGTTCTACCACTTTTAAATTGCTATGGGACCTCTCTTAACAAAGCTGTAGCTAGTCATAATTGAAGTACAATTTGCGCGTATGTTCCCCATCTGCATTGTAAGTGTGTAAATATTTATTTGATACTAGCTGTGACTACAGAAAAAATCAAACAAACAAACATAGCGTAATGTTATATAGCCAATAGTCTTCCTAAATAAATGGACTATTCAGCACGAAAATATTTTTCAATTCGAAGTAGTAGTTTCTGAGATTAGCGCACTCAACCGAACAAATAATCTCTTCAGCTTTATTATGTTATGATAAATAATAAATAATAATATTAAGTATAGATTAAATGACACTCTTGGTATCTAATTATACTGACACAGGATGACATTTTTTCTCCATATTTTGTATCGTAACACATTGTTACTCTTTTGAAATTCTGATTTGGGCAAAATCTATAAATATCGGAAAACTGATTGTTTAAAAAATATGAATTATGGTCAGGCAAAAACCTATCATCATCATTGTATTGATACGAAAACTGGAAAACTGATATTTTGAAAAAAATTGATATTCGCTATAAATTAAATTACGCCATCAATTTATTATGTTTTTAATAAATTGCTGTTTAAACAGAATCGATATTTCGTTTGTAATAGACAACTTAAATTTTGGTTGATTTGATCTATAAAATCTTTACTCCTATTTAAATGTATAATATGTTTTAACTTATCAATTTAACTCAACTTTTTTGTAGTATAGTGCCTGTTATATTATTAGGAGTGATATTTCAATGAGGCTATTTATTGTAGGTTTCAATTATAGCAGGCGTTTATGTTTAAATAAAAAAATATCACCTATTAGTCGATTTTAAATTGTTAGGTCAATTGTTAACCAGTAACTTATTTTTACTGCATAAATCTTTAAAATTAGGTGGAGTTCCCTGTGCACCTTAAAAATCGATTTCATTCTTTGATTCATTTGATTTCATTCATTTGACGACCCGCGTGGCGGGGCGGTCACAATAGTGGTCTGCCACGCAGTGGGTCCTGGGTTCGATCCCCGGCAGACAGACATCTGAATGACGAGTTTAGATTTCTGTCTGGGTCTGGGTGTTTGTGTATTCGTCTTTGTGTGTCCATGGCACCCACGACACAGGAGAAAATCCTACTGTGGGGCTTTGAGTGTAGAAAGCGTTTATATATTTTTCTTAAAACATATTCATTAATAATAAAATCATTCATGAATATTTCTCTTTGCATGCGTGTATCGTCTTAATCATTATTTAAATTTTAGCCTAAATTGTCATTTGTTTAATGTTTAAAATTGTTATGATTTTTAAGTATGTTATGTACATGTTTAGCATGTAATTTTTACACGTATATAAACTCAGGTCTAAACGGACTTCTATAATCATCGTTTAGTCGAAATTTGACCACTTAGTTGAAATTTGAATCCAGGACTGCGCTGATCCGTTCGATATTATACTATGTATGCCATACTGTTCATTGTGCTGCCATTGATGTTTTATTATACCTAGATACTTAGGCTACTATTAACTATTTTACCTAGTTACTGTAATTTAATGATGTAATTATGTAACGAATAGGATGAGTCTCATGAAGCCGACGCATGCGCAGCCATTAGAGTCCCACATTGATGCAAAAATGGTAATAATTACAGCATTAGCAGATAATGATTCAGTTTAAATTACCTTGTAACTGTTATGGAATTTATTGCGGAGATTCTAGATAGCATATAACAGGGGTATGGGTGGTAGGAGGTTGCATATTGAAGGCATTTCTGGCAGGACTAAGTGGAACAGTAGTGAAAGTGGTGATAGTTCTCTCTCTTTCTGCCTTCAATCCGTGGTACGCGGATTGAGTGGTCACTCGTCTTCCTTTATCAACAGGCGACCGTTTCGCCGGCGTGATTTTATTTTTAAATATTTTGATGTGGTGACCCCGTAGAGTGATTTGTGCGCCTGTGGAGAATTCTCACTCAAAAACCGCTATAGGTAAGTAAACTAACATAATAAACAGCTATAATAATAAAATTAAAATAATTTGCTTTGTCTTACTAAACTTCGGACCGGTTCAATTTTAAAATGATTAAATGGAAAATCAATCACTCTGTGTGATTTCGTTAAAGTTTAATATTCAACACGATTTGCTTTTTCGTTGAACACTAAATACTTCGTTTGATAAATAAACGTCCTCATTCCATTGTCCTGTTAATAAAATGCATTAAGGTAATGTGGATTAATGGTTTCCGTATCCTTACATGACCTACTTAAAAATACCGTAATTTACTAAATTGTGCTGTGAGAATTATTTACTCCATTTAACAGGATACCGGCATAAATCACACTTGACCAAGTACGAAGGACCGTTATTTGAAAATTCATTGTGTAGTGTTCAGTCAAAGCGTACATTTTTACGCACGGCGGTAATTTCGTAGCGGCATAAAATTTAACGTTCCAATTTCAATTAGTTTGTAGGTGGCCAGTTAAATTGAAATTCAATTTATGCTCCCAAACTCAGAATTAAAACATACTGAATTTTTAAACCCATGTACCGTTGAGACACGTTCGGAATTTGAACAATATAAGGGACTAGGTGTATACATAATATACTTTCACTGTGAGACTCTATGTTTTTCCTTAAAGATAGGAGTGTTATTTTAATTAAAAAATATTTAGTAAATTCTCTGTAAAATTATTCATAGTCCTAGCTATAACAGCTCAATAATGTTTATGCTGAATTAATTCCTATGCTGTAATGAAGTATAACAAAAGTCATTAAATTAAACCTTATGTATTAAATCTTTTTTACTGTAACTGATAATACAAAGATACTGCCGTTATTAGTAGTGTAACAATCACTTGATAACTTCAAAACTTAATAACTTATTATAATCCAGAAAGCCACGACTGTAAAAGCACTACTACTAATAAAAAACAATTGTTTATATCAGATAACTTTACGAGCAATTTATTTATATATAAGACTTAGCACTTAGACATTCGAGAGGTGTAGTCTTTGCAGTTTATAGTATTATCCTGTGCTCAAGTACGAGTTTATTACGTTTCCTCAAAACGATCACCGTCTACATTTGCATTGAAATATTTAGCGATAACGAAATGGTAATTGTTTTTAATAAACGTAACAAACTCGTACTGGGGGATAGGAGCATTGAATGGATCACATTTTCGTTGCTACCCTTAATTATAACCTAATCAAGATGTAATTCTTGAATTAAACTGTCTATCTTAACACGGCCTTTAAACAATAATATAAATAAAATAAACAATAGTTTGTCAGGAGTTAAAAAAACGTATGCGCTGCAAGATTCTGCGTTTAACTTTCGAAGCATCGTTAGCAAATTATATATATAATGGCAAACAAATGGCGTATTAATAGATTGATTGCATTGAACTACTTTCTATTCCGTTAAGTATATTACAGGGGAACAGGAAAACGGACAACTCTCTACCGCCTAGAACGAGTCGCAGGGAGCGCGATGCAAGTCGCATACCAAACGGACGGCTTTAAATTTTATATCACTGATTGTCATGTACAGGATCATGGACATGTTTAGCAAAGACCAAAAAGAGAGACAAGTAGACTTTGTCTTACCAACGAAATACTTTCCTTTTAGTATTAATTTGTTTGGACCGTTAGGTGACTGGTAAATTGTTCGGCTCAAATTGTCTTCAATAATTACCATAGTAATGTCTCAAATTCGTTTCCAAAATAAAGTATATAACTTGCATAGTCAACTATTTCCGATTAAAAAACAATTTTGCTACATTTTAGTTCGTAGGGTATTGTAGGCCATATTCCTATTACATAAGGCATTCCAAAATAACCGTCAGTCGTTATAACATATATGTAATGGAAACTTGAAAAGTAGTGTAATAACACCCAGCACCATAAAGCTAAGATGGAGTCACGAGACAATAACTTAAGTATTAACTTAATATACACATCCCTTAAGACAAGTAATACACGTAACTTTACTCTAAGACTCTACATTCATATGTTGTAAGGTTAAAATTTTTACATGATACATAATTCATAATGGTTTGTTTGAGAAAAGTTAAAAAATAATAGGAATAATATAGCCTTATTATGAACTAAACTTATTGGTAGAGACATGCGATAATTCACCAAACAAACGCACCTTTAAGCCTCCAACGATTTACAGCGAACGTAACGAGAATTGGTAATAGATGTTATTTAACAAACTGATCACGTGTTTGTAGGTACTGTATGGAAATATGCCTTCGTAGTTGCTGTTCAATGTTAGGGATAGGGCTGTGCCATAGGGCCATGGGGATGGCCAGTAGCTTCTTACCATCAGGTGGGTTGCATGCTCGTTTGCTACTTCCATACTATAAAAAAAAATCTATCAGTATCTTGAAGTCCACTGCTGGACGTAGGTCTCCCCCCTTATTGAGGTTTATGCTGATAATTACCGAACCTTGCAAGCGTGACGGTAGTGTGGTGTTGATGTTAGGATTAAGGGACAACAGCGTTGTTGTCCCTTAATCCTATAACGTTCACGGGAAGAGAGGGAGTATGGAAATTCAAGTTGACGTCAGAAGGCAGAATTGAAGACCAGACAACGCACCCAATACATCCACATATTAATTTGTAGTTGTTCGTCGTGTAGTATGTTTTTTGAGTGTTCCCTCTACTTATCGTGATGATAGGAACATACATAATTATATTGTTCTTTTCGCACTAAAATGAAATTTAAGTAAATGTAGATTACAGTAAGGGGGTGTAATACAGTTGGGAGTCGTTAGAGTTAGTAGATAAAATCCAGGCCCAGTATAATATAAACATGACTATGAATTTCAATGTGATACAAAAACCATGTTATTTTAAATTTTAATCAGAAAATAAAAAAATCCTCAAAATCATCCCATCAACCCTATTTGATAATAGTGTGCTGCCTGCCAAATCCTTATCGTGTGTAGTTTACAATATAACTGTGAAAACGGCATAAACTATGTACAGTAGGACCAAACACAATATTCAAATTCCTCCCAAAGCCCTTCTCATGTACGCCCATACCCTTCTATCTCTTTAATCATTTTATTGGTTATCGGTAGGCATGAAAATTCCTTCGAATTCGACACTAATACTGCGCTAATTTTGCACCGGTACAACGTAATTTTATCGAATATGGACAGAAGTTCTTTGCAATTTGCGAACCGCAATTTCTCAGACCCTCAATAACGCTGATTTATGATTATGATTTATGCTGTAATGAGCAAAAACGTTCTG
>MOOZ01001275.1:155003-169279 GCA_002930495.1 Cecropterus lyciades
TGTAAAAACGTATGAATATGCAAATGGTGACGAGATGAGTGATCGGAATAGCGGTACACAAATGATATAGGCTGCGACCAGTTTTTTTACCGGTCCGGCGTGTCCTTGATTCACAAATACATTTTTGCGTGCAATAATATAAAATTTACATTTAATTAACGATATGACGTTGGTAAATCGAAGCTCTCGTTGCTAATGTATGTAAATGAATCTCATTTGGCCGCTATTAAGTGCACAACGGTACATTGGTATTACGGGGTGTTTAGGGTAAGGACGATGCATGCACAGCGGGCGAGTATTTAAATTTCGTACGATACGGGTTTTATTAAATTGGTTTCTCGGTCACTATTACAGCATTTATTATTAATCCTGTTTTCGGAATTAGCACACTGTTAAATTTTTCGTACACCGCGGGTAGGTATCATATACTATTAAGATGATTTGTAGATATCAAAAATGATCACATTATTATAATTTTTGTTAGAAATTTAACCGCTAAGATCTATTCCAAGAAATTTACTACGTGATCATATAAGTTAGTATATAATTCACAGGATTATTAGAATTATTATTATATATCATTATCATTATAAATGATTCTGGATTTAGGCTTTATAAAAGTTAAAAATAATAGATTAATGAGTATATAATTGATATAGTTATATTTATTTGTTCGTTAAAGACATTCCGGACATTCCGTGCCGACTGTCCAGAAAGGGATATCAAAGAATCGCAATATAATTAATTTAATTTTTAATCAATAAATGTACATTATTATCACGTATGTATAAAATTAAGATCATATTAGGTTCTATGTGTATTCGTTCATAAAAATTAATGGAATATTATTACTCTTTGATATTATTACAGTTACTGTTCCACCATGAAGTGCTTCGTAGTGTTCGTGTGCGTGGTAAGCATGGTAAGCTGCCACTTAACACCGCAGACAGACGTCGACGGCAAGGAGAAGGGGCTCATCGACTGGGTCACTGGCTGGTTAACTTCCAGCACCACTTCCACCCCGCTGCCTTCGCAGGATCCCCCGGAGCATTGCCCTGTTTGCCGTTAGTATCAGTGCCGTCTTACTCAGTGGTAGAAATCCTTGTGGTTCAGCTTTGGAGGCATCATCGTCGCATCTATTTTTTTCTAATAACAACAGTGTTAAGCGCTGCTGTGTTCTGATTTGAAGGGTGAGGCAGAGGAAAATTTTTTTTCTTCACATACAGGCGTACATCTATAGCCAAAGTAGGTAAGATTTTGATCTTGCCTGGGGTTAATTACAGATCACGTGAACTGCTTGCTGCTTGTTACGCTTTTTAAACTCTAATTTTGGAGAATTTTCAGTAGGTATTCTGCATTGTTGAAGTATGTTATATTAATGTCTAATGGGCATATAGCTCCACAAAATGTATTCCCGAGTGTGAGGTGTACATTAATTCAACTTCTTCTACAATAGAACGGAGGATCTACTCGAAATCAGTTACATATGCGTTACCACTCCTGAACACTAAAATGGTCACCTTGTAAATACAAGGTCAACTGGCATCAACACCTTTTCAACGAAACCTGAAGGGCTTAACGTAAGATATAAGAGTGATGGTCGTACCTCCAAAGTCAACTTTACTAGTTCTACCACCTTGCGTATCTATCTATATGTAGATAACATATACCTACATACAGTACTAGCAACGATTTAATTTGAAACGTTTCATCACCACAAAGTAACATCATCGATTACTTCAATTTCTAGAATGCGGGATCGCCCGTACACGACGTCGTATAGTCGGTGGTCACGAAACGAAGAAACTGGAGATTCCGTGGATTGGAGTCATGATGTACGGTGGCAGATTCTACTGCGGCTGCTCCCTCATCAACGACTTATATGTTCTCACCGCTGCGCATTGTACCTCTGGGTAAGTTTACATTGGAGATTAACTTCTTTGGGCGCGATGAAAGTAGAATTTCGTGGCGGAATTGGAATGAAATGAGATTATGTAGCACAGAAAATCTAATGCAAAAGATTCAGTATGTCCTGCCTGCCTATCTACTAATCATTATAAATCATTTTAAAGTAGGAAATATAATAATATCAAAATCAAATAATTAGTTCGGAAATTCAAGCCCAAGCCTTAAGGTCCCTCCACCAATCTCAATGCAAGTCCAACTGTCATACCGAAAAAATAAAAAATAAGAAATTCTTCTTATAGAAAGAGCTTTTTTACGTCACTTAATTCTTTTAAAATCTACATTCGATTGACCAAGCCATCAAACAAAAATTGACGATCCACCAGTGGCCACGGAGTAAACATTTTAGTGATGTACTTGAAAAATGCTTAATCATATATTACTCATATTGCACTTAACTACAAAATTAGTGGTAGGTATATAAATATGACGGTTACTACATGTTTCATTTCAGATTCCGCAAAGAGAGAATGACCGTTCGTTTTCTGGAACACGACCGATCTACCGCCAACGAGACCAAGACTATTGATCGGAAAGTGGCAGCCATCATCCGTCATCTCCGCTACAACCCTGGAACATATGACAACGACATCGCTTTACTTAAGCTGGATCGAAGGGTAAATAAGGACCAGTTACAATAACATTACTAATACAAAATGTCAGGAGTAATTAGTCATGCAGTCCTCCTGACACTAATTAGTTACTGTCTACGTCCATCTACAAACATTTTTTTTTTATAAGAATGAATTAGCAAATGAGTGCGCATTCCGCCTGATGGTAAATGGCCACTGCCAGCCATGGATACCTATAACCAACTTCAAATAGAATAGTGGTTCTTTTTGAAGTCAATCTCAGATGCGTTGCCACTCGTGGGGACAAGGATGGTCGTCTCATATATAAGTGAGCAATCACACACTTTAGATTTAGCGACCTTTTTTTGTTCGGTAATTTAGATTTTGTCTTTTCCTTGGTTGGAAATCAAATGAAACGCAAATTACCAAAGTTAGATCTAATCTTCACATTTTTTGCCGCATTTTGGGAATATGGTAGAAATGTAGCTCCACTGGAACCAGCTAAATTTTGAAAGTAGTCCATTGAAAAAAAAAGTTTAGGAACCCCTAGAGTAGACGTTACCTTTAAATTCCACAATGGGTAGGTACCTATTAATAATATAAACTAATGGGCAGCCTATTCTTCTACCATATAAATACCTAAACAAATAAATCAAGGGTAGACCAATTAGACTACAAATTGGAAATTTATCGATCGCCGTAATGAATTTCTTTGCCATCTCTGAAATTGAAAACCAATTCTTCTACCATATAATTTAACATTTATAATATCGTTTTTATAGGTGGATCTTAGCAGCGCCGTGAAGAGAATCAAATCTGGCGGAACTCCAGATGAGGAGGACGAGTTGGACGATGTTGGTCTTCGGCCAGTATGCCTGCCGACCCACGGTCTGACTTATAGCAACTACAGCGCCATGGTCGCTGGCTGGGGCACCACTGAAGAAGGCGGTGCTGTTTCTGATACGCTTCAAGAGGTAATTCTCTCGATTTTTATTGGAAGATTTCTATATTTTGCAATTAATATTAAAAGATTTACAACTGAATCTCACTCTGAGCTATGAAGGAGGAAAACGGTCTGAAATAAATAGACTCCGAAATTCGTCAAAAAAGTTTTCCTGTATGAAGAGCTTTTCCTTTTCCGTTGATCAAAGTAAATTTTGGTGACCTTGAGTCAAAGGAATAAATGTCGCCGAAGGGGAGAACGTGACTGCTAGTATAAAGCATTATTCGCGGCAGCGCGACAAACAGTGCTAGTACATAGTGTGCCTGTAGTATGAGAGGTTACTTCTGCCGGGCAGTGAAGCAGCATTTATTGACAACAAAATTTAATTTTATGTTACTATTACACCCAAATTACTAAATTTACTATATTTTATCTTACTGTCATTGATTTTCAGGTATACGTCCCGATATTATCGAACGCGGAGTGCCGTGAAACAGCGTACAAGCAGCGCATAACAGAGAATATGTTGTGTGCTGGTGATCCGGATGGTGGAAGAGACGCCTGCCAGGGAGACTCTGGCGGCCCGCTGCATGTTCTTAACTCCACTAACGAGCAGTTTCAAGAAGTTGGTTAGTTCCGTTTATTTATTTTTCTCTTGTGTTATTCATATAGCACATATGCTCCCGGACTAGAAAGATGGGCTGATCCGATGGGTGGCTGCCCATCGGATCAGTGACAGGTGTGTTTTTTGTTTTATAGGTAGCAAATGAGCATACAGTTTCGTTGATGGTAAATGAATGAAGTGCTAATATATTTAAAATCAATATCTTCAATATCATCAATAAAATTTTGATTTTATTTAATTAAAATCCATGAAGAATAAAATCAAAGGTTAAGTATTATATTTGTGTATACCCGGGTGAAATCGCGGGGCAGAGCTAGTGTGTTATAAAAAAAAAATAGTCTCACTTATATATGAGGCGATCATCTTAGTCCTCGAGAGTAGCAACACATCTGTGATCGACTTCAGATAGGAACCTTGTTTATATGAAGATGCTTACATATGTCCATGGGCGGCAGTACCCACTTACGGAGGAGTTTATGCTCGTTTGCTACGTTAATCTGAAAAAATAAATAATACTCATAAATATACTTACATGTTGTTTCACCATGATTTCAGGTGTCGTATCATGGGGTGAAGGTTGCGCTAGACCTGACAGACCTGGCGTCTACACCAGAGTCAATCGGTACCTCACTTGGATCAAGAGTAACACTCGGGATGCTTGTTACTGCCAGTAAATACCCTACGATACTGACTTACGCTCTCTTCAGCAATAAGATATAATATAACGTAAATTAGTTAAGCTTGAATCAATCTGGACTAAATATTAGTCTAAAAACCTTAGAGGAAATCATGTAATCAAATTAAAGCGGGTCTAAAACTTTTGAACTATTTTGAACAAATTTACAAACAATTTTGCCATTTCTATTTTTAAATAAGGTAAAGATAAATTTATGGTACGAGGTGAGAGGTGAATTATTTGTATACACAATGGGGATTATTTAATATTTATTTAGTACGATAATGCTATTTATAACTTAATTTTAAAATAAAATGAAGTATTTAACAAATATAAACGAAATTTTAAACAATGAAATTTTGTTGTTATTTCTTTTTATTTCGTACTAAATCTTTTTCTTAAACAAGATGAACGCAACAAACATAAAAACACAGATTAGTACCTACAATGGACATGATTTGTTAAACACTCGATTTTGACTGTTTTATTAAAAATAAAACACTAAGATTTAACGCATTACAATTTACATGTGTACCTACTGAATACTTGTACTAGTTTTCTAGTATATAATTGTAATATGGTTTGTGGTATTTTTCACAATTGAACTATTGCGCCGTCATAGTAATTTTTAAGCAATGAACATCAAAAATAAATTAATATGTTTAAAATACGTAGTTTGATTCAACGTAAAAGTGTAAATTATTTGCAGTTTTTTATAAATTGTAATTGCATCCCTTGTTGCCAGGAAATAAGATTTCAGTTTTATCAAGTGTATTGTACTACCTTTGTAAGCCATTAAGTTCTGTTGAATAACAGCAGTGTTAAGCGCTGTGTTTTGGTCTGAAGAGCGTAGTAAGGGAGTCGTACTTATCCCACGCATTTCAATTTATTCCTCAGGCGCCTTAGGGTAGTAATATACCTGTGACTAACCTCAGGTTTTTTTATTGTATGGATGGTAAGTGGCTACTGCCGTCCATGGACATTGTAATCAACCCTAGGTAAGATCAAAGTCTCACCTTAGGTTAGGCACAGATATGTTGCTACCCCTGAGGACTAAGATGGAATGCCTCGGAAAAGTATGTCTCCCTTACCACACCCTACAGACCAGAACACAACAGCACATAACACTGCTGTTATAAGGCAGAAATAGGTGTGGCGGTGCTTCCCGAGTCGAACCACTAAAATTTCTAACACATTCCATATACTCTTATCTGTGGTTGATTTGAGATGTCTAAGAGAGGCAGTGGCCACTTATCATTAGACGGACTGCACGCACATTTGCTGGTCCTATATTAAAATTCTTTTGTCAGTATTTTTTTTAGATGCTATCTAATATATTTTTCACATTATTCTGAATTTGTATTCTATGGTAATATACATTTAAAGAGAGGGAGTAAAAAATATAAACACAGATTTTATTTTGAGATTTATTGATTTCTACTTTATAAGATACACAGATAGACATCAAATATTTATTTATCATTTGTATTGCAAATCAAAGACCATGAATACATAGTTAGGTAGCAAAATAAACTAGAATATTTACATAAACTTCAATATTGAATCAGAAAAATGTATGCTGTTTAAGTACCCATATTATTCCACATATCAACTATTCCAATAAGCAATATTATTCTAATAATAATCTAAGGGACAAAATGATCACCACTTTGAAAACAGAAAATTTAAATTAAATGAAGCATTTTTTCTGATTGAGATGGTACATAAATATGAAAGAGGTTATGACTATCTCAAAGTAATGGATACTTTGCAAACTACATCTAAAATAGACTAGCAATACTTGTGTTTATTGTAATATAGTTATTTCATATCCTTATACTTTTTATAGATATGAAAAGTTCTATTAAGATGAAATATTTTGACTCTAATAGTGCAAGAATATTATAATTGATTTAAAAAATTTCGACACAATTGAGTTTTTTTAGACTAATATTTATTTTAACCAGTAATGGTATATAGATTAACTTTTATTTCTACGAGAAACAGGGCATAAATTTTAATTTCTATAAGATAAATAGTTACATGCTCCTAGTATTTGTAAAGTTAATAATAATATCTGAAAGGTAAAAGACGAACTATCTGGTGCTTTTGTACTGAATAAATGGATCTGTTTCAGAAAATGTTAAGAATTTGTAATCAATTTTTAGTTTTTTTAATACAAAGTATTGGTTATAATTATGATAAAATAAGCATAAAACCTATTATAATATCTACAGAAACCCACAAACTTCTTGATATGACAAATTTTAAAAACTAATTATATAATATGCTAATTATATAGTATACAAATAAATTATAACAGCCATTGATAGTTAATTAAATATAAAAAAAATAATTGAATATAGTCAGTGGAATTTTGAATACTTGGAAATAAATCAGTCATGTTTACAAATGGTCAAGTGTAATTTCAACTTCAAAAATAATTATCACAATAATTAGAGATATATATTGGGTTTACAAGGTTAATGTGATATGTAGATTAAAGTGATTGATTGATTAACAAAATTTCCCATGAATGTTTCAGATTAAAATTATGTAAAACTGATTTTGACTTAATATAACAAACTCCTTCTATTACTTCTATTAATCAGTTAAGCACTTGTAAAGTAATAAAAGATTAAAATATTAGATAATTGGACCGAGTTATGCCAAAATGTACCAACTGCATAAAATTGATTTCGAGAAGATGGTGTTTACAGCTAGATTTGTCTTTACACATGGTTCAACTGTATTCATTTATTATTATTACCAGTTTGTGCCTTTGTTAAAGAGCTAGGGTATACATATATGTAGATTCTGTATAAATTCATTTTTATTTATTGATTGGTGTCAATAACTCATAGTTGACTATTTGTGGGTTGGTATATTTTGGCATAACTGGGTCCAATTATAATATCCACATATCACACTAAGGCCCAGACAAAATATTGACTTAAACATAATAAAAGTTAGTAATAATTCCTAAGAAGGGATGACAGTGATGAAAATACATGACCAGGGGTTGAGATAGGACTGAGGCCATTGAAGGGGCCGCGAGTGGGTTCCGTTGTAGTCACAGTCTCCTCAACAACCTCGTTACCTTTTTTAACGATCCTGCGTGTTTCTACAGTGCCATCCGGCTTAGTGACACTCGTTGTGATGACTGTTTGGCAGAATGACCTGCCGGGCACAAGGTTTCCGTTGAAAGGAGTGACTGGAACAAGCTGACCATCGTCCTTCTGTTTCAACAACCCTGTTATGTCATTCGAAGACAGCTTACCATCCAAATCGTTATCCTTGTGCAAATCATGGCGGTCATGTTGGTAGCCAGGCTTCAAATAATAGTCTCTAATGTTATTGTTGTTGAAGTTCTCTGGTTCGTTCGGCACGTCCATAATGGCCCCGGGCGGTCTGACGTCCTCAAAAAAGACACCCATGTCACCGAACATACTGCCAAAAGATCTGAACATATCTTGCACTTGCCTGGTTATTTCGCGGTGCAACTCCATTGGATCGCTGTACAGGTCGATATTAGACCGTGTGTACAGTTCATCGCCGTCGTCTTCATCGTCGGACCCCCAGATCGGGTTGCGAAAGTCGTTCCTCGGGGGCTCTTGCCCGAGACCGAAAAATGATCGTATTCTATCCATTAAATTGTTATTGGCCATCACTTATAAATTCTTGGATGTGGTCCTGGTGTAATCGGATCCTTAAAGTTTCAAAGATGGGTGTTATTAGATGTCGTCTGAATTGCGCAACAAACAATTATGTTATTGATCTATGGAAGGGTCTGGGTGGCTGATTTGATGTTTTCGATTCAGTTTTAAAATAGAAAGTACTAGAAATTCACTTAATATTTTATCTGTACTCGCTTGTATTTTATAATAACTTTTTTTTTTTAATTTTAACATAATTGAATACACTATAACTAAAATTAAAAATGCTAAAAAATTTATACAAAAAAATATCTCTTTAATTCTTTATAACATTTTCATAAATTCTTAATTTGTAGTTATAATACAAGTTGTACGCATGCTCACGAATGATTGTTGAACGTTTAACCATTTGTCAATGGTGACAGTGTCATAGTGATGTACCCGTCAAATATAATACAAAATAAAATACATAGTATATTTATCACAATCCAATCAGATATAAAATAACAAGAAGTATTATTTAATAATATCTTACCGCACTAATAAAGGATGAATATAACTAAAGAACGCAGGATGTTTTTATTTCAAATTTCGTTATATTGTGATAGAATCTTTTACAATACCTGTATTTGTTGTTTTCAAAGAATTGTGTGTATATTAATTATTTTTTTTATTTTAAAATGTTTTTTTGTTGATTCTTAAACAAAAATCGTATTTACGACTTTAAATAATTAAGTTGTAGTTTTATAATTTAGAATTTATGAATTGGCCATAGAGAGAGGGAGAGAATCGATCAATATATGAGACCGAGACGGGCGCACTGGGTCCGGCACGGCAAAGTCAATGTGGGACTCAGTGCGTTGGTCTCTGATCCGTGTCTGATATATACATATACTGTATTGCAATGTTTTCAATGTCAATGAATAGTAATTGAATATCACAATAACGCTTAGTCGCTTAGTACTAAAAGTATGTTGACTATGTTGGTGGTTCAGTGGTCGTTGACTTGTTATCTTCGTGTTGAATATGAATTATTAACTTAGTTAATAAATCAAATAGCTCAATATAACTCAAATGAAACTACTAGATAATTGTTTTATTATATAAAAGCTAGAAAATAAAATTATTTTATAATGGAACCTGAAACTTCGATCGACCTGATTGAACCCGCAATAATAACCGGTAAGCAATGTTTATTTTTTTAACTTGGCTACGCTATAGCATTTAACAGTCCTTATAGTAATGTGTACAACTTCACACAATCAACTTAATTTACGGTTGAGTCGTGCGTTTAATTCGGTACGGTGTGTTAGCGTTAGCGCGGTTGTCGTTCTAAATTCGATATCGTTGGCTTGTTTACGTATACGTAACCATTTTTTAAACAGTTCAGTAGTAGTTTGTTGACGATCAAAAAGTTGACGTTACTAGAATTATTATGCTGCGTAACCGTACGATAGTCTGTGACCGGTTTTTGTTATTCTAAAAATACTAGACTTTTGAATTATATTAATACAGGTCTTGTTAATATTGGGTATATACCTCTACACTTAGTGTCGTTAGGAATGCCCGTGGAAAATACGACAGCGTTTCTTCAAGAAATGGCTGATGATAATACGAGAGATCTTCTTAATAACAGAGGTTAGTCTTTATTTCTAATTTATATTTGGTTACACTTCCTCATTCCTTCCTAATTTTGAATATAATATAATACACCGATACTATGTAATATTTAAAATAACACAGAATATTCATTTTATTTTTATTATTTTTCGCATTAGGGATTTTAAAGGAATATTAGTGAAGTGACTGCTTGTTTTAAAAATCGCTGAGCAATTAGGTATTTTTTTGTATTATTTTTTATACTGATTTGCTCTGGAGTCGTTTAAAGTAGGTATGTCTGTAGTCTCCAGGACCAATGACAGGGTAAACATATGTGTACTCAGAATTTGGGATAGTGTGCAAATAGGTCACTGTTAATTAAATTAAATTATTTATTTAATTAATAGAGTTTAGCTAAGAGTAATTATTATATTTTCTCATAACGTTTTGTATGTGCGTGCATCTCAATCATTTTAATCGATTTGTGTAGACGATTACGATCCTAAAAGCATGGTTAATCTAGCTATCTAGCTAATATAATGTTCAGGTAGGCACATTTAATTATATGCAATTTTCTTAGTAATGGCTATATATCAATCATTTTTCTTATCACCGGATGAGGTTAGAAGCGTGACGTGGCGTGGCGCGTTTTTAAATTTTGGCTTTGTGATAGGTCATTACTTAGTACTTACTCATCTGTACAAAGGTTAATTTTAGTTTTAAATTATGTAATTCACTACCTCGGTGTTACTTACTTTATAAAAAGTTTTTTCAGATGGTTGTATCTTAGTTCTGGTGTTACAGCTATATTTATCGATATATTTGTCATCGCGATACGTCAAGGGAACACTCGTAAAATGTATGATTCGGCGACCCACTGTGTATTGATATTAATAATTATTTTTATCATATTCCGTAAATGTTTACACAATTTAACGTCAATGTACGCTTTAACTTATTTAAAGACCTTTAATTGGCAATCAAAAGGACCCACGTGGTGGAGCGGTCACCATACCGGTCTGACACGCAGTGGGTCCCGGGTTCGATCCCCGGCCAGACAGACATCTGAATGATGAGTTTTATTTCTGCTCTGGGTCTGGGTGTTGTACTCGTCTTTGTGTGTCCATGGCACCCACGACACAGGAAAAAATCCTTGTGTGGGGCTATGAGCATAGAAAGCGTTTTATTTATTTATAAAGGATCAAGTGGATCAGTAGGTGATAGAAGCTAATTGATTAGACCGGGCAGGTATCACCACTACTCCTTTTTCTAGCGTGGAGCAATACTTGCGTTGGTAGAAGGGTGTAAATACCGGCTGACATATACGCGAAACTACCATCTTAATCCTAAAGAGTAGCAACGAACCTGTAATCAGTATATTTAATATGCTTCATGAGATTTCCGAGTGGATTGTTTTGAGGTTTGCACGATTTGCAGCCGCCTTCCCAATCTAACCTTATTATGACGTTGAAGTCTGAAGACATATGCAAAATGATGAATGGCCGATTGTTAAAACGAAGTACATAAGGAAAACCATCGACATTTTTTTACTAATGACACATCCATTGTTGATACAAAGTTTCACGATAGAATATTTGATGTTCATTAAATTGAATTAGTCACGAATAAGGAGCATAATACGTCATTATTTCATTTAATTAAATATAACATGATGTACATACATAAGCCATGCGTTATTCAGCATGAGATTGTTACTTTCCTGTAAAGTTTGTGGTTTCAATTTGACAAAGTTACTAACAAGAGAATTGTTGGTAAGTTTAAGTTAGCAATCACCGTAACGATGAGGACGGTGTTGATCTTATAATTAGTTAAGTAAATTTGATGATGTTTAACTAGATTACATACAAAAAGTTTGCTTTTGAATACCTTTTTTTTTGTAACTTGGGGGAAACCTTCAAAAGGTACCCGATGCCGTGGGAGCAACGCCGGGTTATGTGGGATTTTTACCGCACTAAAACCCCCCCGGTGGCCGTCCTCAGCGCTGCGTGGGGAACTCCGGGATCTCCAATGGAAAGCAACCGGAGTCCTCTGAGCGCGATGCCCCTTACGGGCTCTTCCCGGTGAGCATTTGCAGTCACCGTGTCTTCACCTGTTACGACAGTATGCGACCACACATGCCGCCGTCCTTCCCGAGGTCGCTTGGCTGAACGGCTCAAGCTCCCTCTCTTGCCGCCCGCAACCCCAGAAGCCCCCTTTAAGTCGTGATTTTGAACACCTAGTCAACTTAGTTATTATGAAAGTGGTAGAACTTTTTGTGGTTCGAGGAAGCGCCGCCGTCAAATCTCTTTCTGCCTAATAACAGTAATGTTAAGCGCGTCTTATTTTGACCCGAAGGGTGTGGTAAGGGAATCATTATTTATTACAAATTGGTCCTCAGGAGTAGTAAATCACCTATGGCCAACCTCAGGTAAGTCTTTAATCTTACCTGGGGCTTATGATTTTAGACTAATATTACCTATCCCAGAATTCATAAATTTAAATATGTTACGTTACGGGTATCCATGATTCATTGACTGAGTCGAAATATCGGAAAAATAAATTAAAAAAAAAAAACGCATATCATGAGTATCCGTAACATATTAAAACTTATCTGGAGTTGATTACAAATGTTTATGGGTGGCAGTGGCCATTTACCATCAGGTGGATCATAAAAAAAATCTTAGTCGCTTTTTGTTTATATCTTGATGTGTAAGTAAGTCTTATATTGAATACATAAGAAAAAAAATGTTGCAGAAAACCTTTTATGAATTTGTATTAACGTTTTCCTAGACCCGTCAATCGACGGTCGATCAAACGTCAATTCTAGATAAAATAGTTCAACAAAATATTAATAAGACTCAGTTGGATATGTCTTGTATACATTGATGTAAAATGTATTTTTGAAGTCTTGCATCTTTTAATAAATCTCTAGACGTAGTATAATCAGAATTATACATTTTAATGTTGTTGTATTATTTGATACTGCATACATTTATACAATATCAAGAAATAAAAGAACTTGGCAAATGGAAGTTTTTTGAACGAAGTTTCCTAACATGGCTTCCTAAGTCGTACTGAGTTTTAGAAATCGTTACGTAAGGTAAAAACGTTTGCTCTGGCTCTTTCGAGAGCTTGTCATAACTCTGTTGTTAATTGTTTTTTAGTTTTATTAAAAATCAGTCGAGAAGCATATTATTGGAATTATTTTTGGATAGTCAAGTGTTTTTCCACTATTAGCGACGTTTACCTTAAAATCGGAAGAGTTTAGATCGTAGTCAACCAAGATCATCGTCTACCAGTGCTCCAGATTGGTGAACTTCATATTGGTAATAGGGTTGTCCCTTTTTCTAGCAATTAAAGTACATTGGTAGAAGAATAAAAGTGCTTAGAGTCAAAACAAAGTACCTGTAATTACGTTTTTTTACTATTTTATAGTGTCCGATCGAAGGCGGAAACCGAAGTCGATTGTTCAGCTATGGCCACAACCTTTAGCCAAAGCCGAAGATGAAGATAAATGTTCAAAAACCATAAGAAATTCCATTCTAAATTGGCTAAAACTGAATTTTCTAACGATTTCCTTTTTTTAGGTAAAACGTTTATTGGATGTCTATGTTGGTAGTACACAAATAACTTCTAGAGCTGATTAAAATGTATTGGCTAGTTTTCTAAAATAATCATTCAAATAATATGAATTTCATATACAACTGGCGACGCAAGCCCATAATGGAGTTTTCGGTAACCCTTTCGCTTCACCATCTCCATCGCAGAATCGTGTATTCGTTATAGTTCGTTCAATTTTTGGCGACCCCGTGTATTCGTTATAGGTCGTTCAATTTTTGACGACCCCCGTGGCGGAGCGGTCACCATACCGGTCCGACACGCAGTGGGTCCCGGGTTCGATCCCTGGTCAGACAGATATTTGAATGATGAGTTTAGGTTTCTGGTCTGGGTCTGGGTGTTTGTGTATTCGTCTTTGTGTGTTCATGGCACCCACGACATAGGAGAAAATCTTACTGTGGGGCTATGAGTGCAGAAAGCGTCTTTAAAAAAAATAATTTAGGCGCTTGCTAGGATCTTGGGCTTCGGTCAAAACTTCGACCCTTCGGTCGGACACTACTACTATTTTACTACTATTTTTTGCCTTGGGGCACTTTATGATGGAGCAAGAGGAAAGTCAAGTTTAAGTCAGCGAAAAAAAGGGGGAATGTTCATAATATTTCAGAATTTAAAACAAAAGGTC